>SNQJ01S0022316.1:207167-249022 GCA_010110895.2 Picea sitchensis
ATATAGCACTTGGATTATATGGTTAAAAGGGACTAAATTGCTCTATTACTGATTCACCCCCCCCTCTCAGTAATCCAACATAAAGTTCTTAAAGGCAAGATTCCTAACTAAGTTAGTCATTCTGATTTTTCCTTACATTTCTCTTTTTCTTTATGTTTCCCATTTTCCCCTTAGTTTCTAATTTTTTTAAAGTTTCTGTCTCTTCCCTTTTTATCTAAAACTCATATTAGCAAGTGTAGAAAAACCACCTCTTTCTCTTTTTAATTAATAAAGTTTAATTATCATATGTAGAAAAATAATCATTTTTTTTTTTAAATTAATCCCCCAAAGTAATTTGATTTTAATAAATTAATTGAATTTCTTACCCCTTCTCGTCACATGTTTAATTATTATTATTATTATTATTATTAATTTTTTTTTACCACAAGTATCACTTAGACCTAGATTTTAATTTCCTAGGCCGGGTGACATTTTTCTTAGGGAAATTGTTTGTAAACCTTACTTATTATGTCATTCATTTTAAGTCCGACTAGGTTTATTCACTTACCCGTTGAAATTGTGATGTTCCCTTCAGAATGCACTAGGTTCTCCAAGGGTGCCACTCGCCTTTTTCTATTTTCCTTACGCGATGTGCCCTTCAGGACGCACTACGTGCTCCAAGGGTGCCACTCGCCTCTTTCCATTTTCCTTGCACGACGTGCCCTTCAAGACACACTACGTGCTCCAAGGGTGCCACTCGCCTCTTTATGTTTTCCTTACATGACGTGCCCTTCAAGACACACTATGTGCTCCAAGGGTGCCACTCGCCTCTTTCCTTTTTCCTTACACGATGTACCCTTCAAGACGCACTATGTGCTCCAAGGGTTCCACTCACCTCTTGATTGACTTGGTAGACATGAAAAAACCCTGGAGTCAATACTCCATCAAGTGATCTTGTGGGAGACTAAGGGCCTCTAAGGAATAAGGCCCCTTCCTTTTTGTGTTCCCTTTAGAATCATCGTGAGCGACTATCGCAGTCTTCCCTCATGGCATCATGGGTCTTCTCGAACTAGGTAATCGTTAACCTACAGTTCGAGCCATGACAAGAGTGCTAGTAGGTTGTGGTAGGGCTGTTTTCCACACCTCTCCCTCAACGTCTCTGCTTGTCATGCATGACCCCTCTACTCCACACGTGAGTCTGGTCGAAAAGATATCGTCAGCCCGCATCATCAAAAAATCATGTCAGCAATAATAATCAATCATCATAACATCTAATCAGATGTACATATGTAATATGTACAACAATCAACCCTAATAGTTCACTCCCTGACTCGATCCAGAGTCTAAGGGTTTCATCGATGCTTCTGCATCCTCGAGGTCCAAATTCCTGCACACTCAGGAGAACCCAGTCAATAGCACCTGTCTATGTAAATACAAAAAATAACATATAATCACATCCATAATGCATCATAATCATAATCAAACAACCAATAGTATAATAATCCATATCACTTGCAAGCAAGTGTCCTCAAAGAATAAGTTCTCTCAGTGTGTGCAAGAGCAGTATGTTACAGACGAGCGATTCAATTTATAGATATATCGCTATGGAATAAGCTGTTAATTTCCTGAAATAGAGCAATTTTACCTGGTTTTTGAGTAACAGTCGCAATCAATCATAATTATTGGCTGCTAACGAAGAGTCCTTACGAGGGTAACGGTTTCTCACGTTCAACTATCAATTTTCAATGATGAGTATCAAATCAGTTATTTGGCAATGCTTATTTGGCACTACACAGACGAATGGTACATAAACAGGTGTCTCAGGATGATTAGACCCACCGTCAAGTTCCATTTCCACATGTGACCCTCAGATTAGACCCATTTAATGACATTTAACATGTGATTTCAGGGGTGTGATGGAGTGGTTTTGAGTTTACCCACTTTTCCCCCCGAAATGCGTCTGAGGATGCCACGTACCTTTGCGGAGAAACCACTGTTGAAATTTTAGCCCCGCTTAGACATTTTAACCTCTGCACTGTTTCAAACTCTGAAATCTATCCTAACTGTTGATATCGACAGATGGCGATCTACATCCTTTTGAGCCTGATTTGCTTAATGCCTCCGCAAAATTTAATATCTTTTTCCATTTTTTGGCACTCCCCCAAATTTATCTAACTTCCAAATCGGTTTAGCACCTCGTTAAACCCTGAAATCTTGATTTCACACCAAAATTTAAATGGTGATAATAGACTTGTGCTCGACGTGACAATTATTCACCGCTGCATGAATCTTTTGGGCCTTTGCCAAATATCCCACTGTAGTGGGTCTTGTTGATCTGGCCGCTCTGGCCTTCTCAATCAGATAGTCTCGCTAGTAATGTGGCTCTCCACATGTCCAACATTTAGTCTTTGGTCCATTACTTTTGGTCCCCAAAGTAGAATTTATTGGCCTAGAAGTCTGTGATCCTAGTCTGTTCTTCTGAACAGGCCTAAATTATTCTTGTTGTTGATGATAATGTTGTTGTTGTGGTCCTCTGTAATGAGTCCTCTGCTGATGAATCCATTGTCGTGGTGTCATGAACATAGGTCCTGTAGACGTATATCGATGCCCTTAATTCTGTCTAGATGGTGTCTGATGTTGTTGTGCCCCTAGTGTCATTTGTCCAGTCGGTCTAGAAGGAATATTGTCTTGATCCCCATTGTTTATCTCTTCCTTGGCTATGAGGGCCTTCTGAACTGCATCGTGCAATGTTTGAGGAATTAGAATCCTCACCTTTGCACGAATGTTAAAGTTAAGGAAGAACACAAACTTGTTGACCTTCAGCTTATCTATGTTCGGATGTGGGGCATCCCTAAGGAGCTCCATGAATCTGGCCTCATAATCTAGCACCATATGACCACCCTCTCATAAGGCGTTGAAATCATTAAGCTGGTACTCAATGAATTGCTCAGACAGGTACCTCTCCTCGAACCGTTCCTCGAATAGCTCCCATGACACATCTTTGAAGTTCATGTTTAGTTGAGGTAATAGCATCTTCCACCATAGAAGAGCACTCCCCTTCAGTTAAAATACCACCATCTGGACTTTCATGTTGGAGGTGTAATCACTAAGTGCGAAGAACATCGCCATGCTCTCCAACCATGCCTTGGTGCCTAAGCCATCTGTGGCACCCATGAACTTGGGAAACTTCACCTTCTCGAGCTATCTGTGTATGCTACCACTACTAGTTGGAGTGCATTGTGAACCCTCATTAGGTACATATGCTCTAATTTATTAAAGTTAGACATGAAATTTCATTATAAACTAAGTTTTTAATCGGAGGTTTGATCTTTACAAGGGGCACTTTATAGTAAGTTTGTGTCAGAAACAGTTACATAAATCCCATCAATAAACCTTCCTTAGGATTCATCATCAGTAACTTAAAGGGATTGAACCTCACAAGGTTAACTCGCAACTTTACAATTCAACATAGTTTTGGAATTTGTTCCAGACCTCAATCTGACACACAACAAATCCAGTGCCTATTCCATTCCTTGAAATGACACATGTTCCAATCCTAAATCCGGTATTTAAATTAGTATCTCTAGGATATAAACTCAACATGAAGTGAAGTGAAGATCTGATTAATTGTTAACCTTAAAGGAATTAGACAGTAACTTAATTCAGAGGATTTTCAAATTGATATGGCACCAAACAAGTGTAATTAAGTACTGAGACTTATACAAGCTTAGGCTCCCAAACAACTCAAGATTAAGTTTGTAGTCAACTGTTAAATGAGACAGACATAAGGTCAAGTATAAACACAAGGTGACAAGATCCCACAATGCATTCACCCCAAATCTGGTTTGTACCATGTTCACTCTCTTAATTCTCAGGCAATAGAATTTGAATAAAACTAATGGCATAACAAAAACAAATATATCGCACCTATCAACTACAACACTTGGGAATCAATTTTAAAAATAGAAGGAGCTAACGCAGATGCATTCTTACTTCCGAATGATCTCAAGGTGGAGGAAAAACAAAATTCACACAAATAAATTTGACAACAATAAGTTAGATCTTAGCAATTCGAAAATGACTACGAAAAATAAAGGGCGCGCTAAAGGTTTCCCATTCTTTTACACAGGAAATTGCCAATCAAATTACAACTCACATATTAAATGACTGTAATAATACACAAAAATTTACCCATGAGGGATTTTTCTCTTGTGCACAACCAATGATGAATTTTAAAAACTCAAACACCAAAATCGCCTTAGTAAAGAACTTGAAAAGGTTTTGATAACACACATAAGTGGGTTTCTTCTACAGAATAAACCACATGCAACAAGGAAAGAAATTCCTTCCTCTAATGAAAATTTTACCCGGCCCAAACATATCAATACATTCTTCTCTACACACCATACATGAGACAATTCACTGCATCAACGCATATAAACAAAATAGTAACTACTTAATTTCTGAAATGACAACCAAGACAACAATTAAGTAGAATTTCTTAATTCTGGGTATGTCTAGCAATAATTGAATTTTCAACACTTAAAATCAATAGGCAGGAAATCATCCATGAACCATTGATCTCCTACTATCCACAATAATCACAATTTAGTAAGGTTGTGATTCAACTCGATACACCATGAATCAAATCCAATAAAAAACACAACAAGATTTTATTCCTAGAGTAGGCAGATAAAGGAGAATTAAAATTTCATAGCCTTCATATGGAAGTCTAAATAATACAACAATTCTTGTATACGAGAAGAAAGTTCCAAGTAGATTACAATATATTTTGGAAATAGCCTCAAGCTAAACTTACAACATTTACCAATAAGTCACTCCTAGGATTCACAAAAACTAACAAGGAACTTGTCAATTATATATCATAAATCCATTACAACTTATACAACTTCTTAAACCATATATATAATTTAAACTTATTACAATTACAAATCTCAAATAGGAATACCGCAACCAACGAAGATGAACTTGAAGATGATCTTCAACAATTGGCGTTCATTCCTTTCTCCCTCCTGCTAATCGTTGAGACTTCACCGGTACCTCCCAGCCAATGCTACGGGTACTTTTCTTCCCCCTTAGCCCCCCGAGCTACAAAAGGGCCAAGAAAAAAAACCAAAAATACTATAGCTCCAAGTTTGCCTCACAAGGGAGAGCTACCACTCTATCCTCAAACTTGGTCTCCCAACTCTCACAAGTAAAACATAGTCCCAAATGATTTTGGCAACATAACATTACCAATAAAAAGTGTGATCCCTTTCTCATCTAGACCATTTTCTTTATAGAAATTTCCTTCTTGACACATGTCCACACACATATTTTAATTAACATTTTAATTAAATAAATTAGGATTATTGACCCTCATACTTGTCACACTCTCCCCAAGTTGCACGAGTAATTACTAATTTTATTTTAATTAAAAAGGTCAATTTACCTCACATCCTCCCATGTGTTCCTATTTTCTCTCTTAGTTGTCCCTTTATTCCCGAGATTATCATTTAATGAGTGTCTCCTAACTAGATCTTAGTTAGAGTTTGATTATGAGTCTTCTTCTAGTTAGACAGTGGTAGGTTGACTCAAGATTCTTTTTCCAAGTGTTCTCATATTCTCTCATGTTATTATTTCTTCTAATTTAAAAATCCAAATTATTAATTTCATGCACACACATGAAATTTATCCAGTCTTTAGATTTATTTACATTTTTCCTAATTTGATTTATCTTATTTCTTTTAATTAAATTTGTAGATTAAATTTAGTCTCCTAACTAATCCTATTCTTAGACTTAGTTTTATAATTAGGATTAGATTTTTTTTAGGATTAATAATTAATAGATTCACTCTTTAATTAATTATTTGAATTCGAAGAGGTCAATCAAATCAATGTTTTCTAGGCCACCTAGATTTATTGACTCAAGTTTTTTAAATTATGCAACGTGCCCTTCAAGATGCACCTTCGTGCTCCAAGGGTCCCACTCGCCTTTGACTATTTTTGGTAGTTTGTCCAACCCTTGGAGTCGACACTCCCCTCGGGTGACCTTGTGAGAGACTAAGGGTTTCTAAGGAATAAGGACTATGTCTTATTGCACGCCACATAGAAATCTTCGTGAGTGACTGTCTCATTCTTGCCTTACAACATCATGGATCTATTGAACTAGGTAATCGTTAACCAACAATTCGAGCCATGATGGAGTGCTAGTAGGTTGTGACAGGGACACTGCCACACCTCTCCCTTAATATCTAGTTTCTGTGCAGGACCCCTTTACTACTTATGTGAGTCTAATTAGCAAGCATTGTCAGCATGCATCCATTAGCAAAACACTGTCACTGATCCATATACATAATCATACTAAATCAATCATATGTCACATATGCATAAAATGTATACTCAAACCCAACGCAATCCATTCCCTGACTCAATCCATAGTTTAAGGTAGTCTGTTGATGCCATCAACATCCATAATATGTCAAGTGTCCTGTCAATACATATATATAAAAAACAATAATTCACACCATATCATCATTATCATGAATAATCCATAATCGAAAAAAAATCACCATGTACCATAACTGGATCACTTGCACGCAAGTGTCCTCAAAGAATAAGTCGATATCATGTGCTTAGTAGAGAGGGATGTTACATGGATGTGAATATGATGATTGGTTCTCACATATTTGGTTTTGGAAAATGAATGAAGTGCTTCATACTTTTCTATAAATAATTAAGAAAAAAATTATATTGATTTCAAAAAAAAATGGTGGTTTATTTTTTCCTCCTTAGTCGAATCTACTTGACGGATTGTATGTTGGTCGTTACATGATACCTCATCATTGAAACTTAAAGTAGTTTCATTAATTCCTATGTCCATAACCATACTATCCCATGAGTCTAGTAAATATCACAATAAACTAATACACTTATCTTCATCACAAATCTTAATATCAATAAACAATAACAGACTTACAATAACATTGAATGCATTCATATACTTTGTCACTAAGTCTTCATATTTCATCCTCGGGTTGTACAAATTCTTCCATAGGAGAAATGTGTTTACCAGGGACTTAGACTGATACAAATCCCTTAATTTATTCCATAATTCCTTGGTTGTATCTTCCCCTCACACATTCACTAATACCTTATCTAATAAACACAACCATATTGTGCTCTTTGCCTTCTGATCCAACTTTTCCTAGTATTTTGTTGACATTCATGTAGGTGTAGTACATGGATACACAATTACCATTAATCTTTGTCTACCAATAGATCTTCCATCTTGAGCTTCCACAACTCAAAACTTTTCCCATTGCTTTTTTTTATCTCTATTTTTTAATTTCTCACCGATATTTTTCACCACAAGAATCGATATTGTAGATATCCCATTGTAACAATGTTTATCACATAATTGATCCAAAACGTTAGCCACAAAGGAGTCCCCTTGAAGCTAATAATCGTTTTGATACCAACTGTATGTTTTAAACATTTTACAGTAATGCAATGCACACATATTCTTAAAAAAACCATAAAGAACACAATTGCAATCACACATATACATAGATATTTACCTTGGAAACCCAAACCAGGAAAACCAACAACCTATTTATATCCCACCTCTAATTCTTATTCATATTACTACTCTGTTGTTTACAATACAATATATAGAATCCTCTGGCATCCAAAAAACCCTAATCCATTGACCCATATTAGATTACAACCTTAATTCCTTAACCAAAATTAGAAAACCATGAGGTGAAATAACTTGCACCTCTAAACCACCAAAGGCAAAAAATCGCCTCCTCCAAAGGCGAAAAACCATCCAAAACATATTTCAGGGGCTCTACCCCTGAAACCCCAAATATGGGGACCCACAATCATGTAAAGAATATAACACAGACTCAACAAGATACTTGGGAGGATTCTAATATAATCAATTCCCTAGAGGAAAATAAATAAGGCAATAGAAGATGAGATGCCAATAACACAACTTTTTAAGACACTATTGGTAGGCAAAGGCTAATAGATATACAAACCTCCAATGGTTTCTACAAGTGTAATAACAAAATATGTGGCACACACCAAATAGTATAAAGGATGGATTGAATTCTTATATCAAAATCCCTATTCCATTCTAAAACATCAATGGAGGATGATATTTTTTCATGTGCAAACTTTGACCACTCACCAATTTTCCTATCATGGGACAACTCCATAATTCCTAGACCCAAAACATTTCACTTTTAAAATTTTTGGTTAGACCATTCTGACTTCATGGACAACATAAGGAACTAGTGGATAGAGGAAATTGGAACTAAGGGCACAAGTATGTATGGATTGCAACTTTACCCAAAAAATTAAAAAATGGAATAAAGAAGTATTTGGGAATATCTTCCAAGCCGAGACTCGACTCAAAAATAAGATGGAAAACTTAAAAATAATCATAATTAAGTAGGGAAAAACATCATAAAGAACAACTCAAGACTAAAACATTCAAAATCAACTCTCACTCAGGACCGAACGAGAAACACTCTGGAGACAAAAATCAAGAATCGAATGGGTCAAAGAGGGGGACAAGAACACTCATTTTTTCCACAATTCCATGTTAAGTCGAAGGAATCACAACCAAATTAATTATATCATATCTACCATAGTGGATATATTGGAAAATCATGAGGATATTGAAGTCAAGCTCATAACTCAATTTTCGTCATTTCTTATCTAATTACTGATGAACATAACCTAAGTCTAATGTGGGCTACAACCTTCGAGGAAGTCACCCAAACTGTCTATGAAATGGCTACAAGTAAATACCTAGGTCCTAATGGCTTCACTATATATTTTTTCCAAACTTTCTAGATGGTGATTGGTAAAGAGGTATAAGAAGTAGTGGAAGAATCAAGAGCACAAGGAAAACCCTCCATGCCGTTAACTCAACATTTATTTCCCTCATTGTAAAGTATTTGGAATCCCATTCTATAGAAAAATTATGACCCATATCCCTATGTAAGGTGATCTATAAATCATTACTAAACTCATTACAAACTGATTAAAACCAATCATGGCCCAAATAAATTCACAATATAAAGGAGTCTGTTTCAAGGGAAGATAGATTCTAGATGGTATTATCATAGCCTATGAAACTATCCACTCCTTGAAAAACTAGTAAATATCTTAGGATGATGATCAAACTAGACATGTCCAAAGCCTATGAACACCTTAGATAGAAACTCATGGAAAAAATGTTAATGGCATTTGGTTTACAGTCAAATTGGATCTCCTATATTGGAAACCTCATCTCCTTGGATTTCTTCTCCATCCTTGTTAATAACAATCCATTTTCCACCTTCAATCCCTCCAAGGGGATTTGACAATTTTATCCCCTATTCCATTTTCTATATATCCTTATGGTTGAAGGTCTTGAATGAAGCATCAAACAAGCACTACTTATTGGTTATCTCAAAGGGATAACTCTAAACTATCATGGCAACCCTTTGTCCCATGTTTAATTTGTGGATGACAACCTTCTAATGGGAGAACCAACAAATAGATAAGCCAACTCCTTCAAAGGAATATTTGACACATTCTTTCTTTCCTCATTAGGTCAGGTAAATCAAGGTAAATATTTCATATACTTTTTCAACACCATTCTAAACATCCAATGCAACATTTCAAAAACCATGGTTTTTCAACAAAAAAATCTACCCTAAAAATATTTGGGGGGGAATTCCTCTTGGGAAGAACTCCTCACCAAATTGGAAAACAAATTGCAAAGATGGAATTTCCATTTCCACTCAGTTATTAGAAGAAACCTCCTATCTATTCCTCTTTAATTGTTCTTTATTCTTACAACTCCTTCCAAAATCATTAAGCAACTTAAAATCTATAGATATCCTTTCTATGGGTTGTCTTGTTGCCCCCTCACTTCTAGGGGTAACTAGAGGAGAATTTTCTCCATGATCCACATTTCATACAATGGTTCCAATGATGACATTTCAAACTCTCCACAGATAGTTTCACATGGATTCCTTCCATGACATCCTCAAATCACTCACATCAAATGACATGGTACTTTACAGACCGGGGTAGATTGTTCTGATACTTCATACCATCTAATAATTTCAATGTTTTGGGCATGAAAATGGTGGTCATGGGATGAATTGGATTATAAATCACGAGGCTTTGAATTTACACTTTTTGGCTTGTTTCACCTTATGGTCATCATTGTCTCCTAGTCGAGAATTGTCACTCTTGGGAATTGTTTTGCTATTGGGGGGGATTAATAGGGGTAACATGTCCATATTCCATACCATAGATAACATATTCCATTTGTCATTTCTTTGCTATATTTTCATTTGGGTTGGTTGTTAAATGTATTGCAAAAATTTTCATGCTTCATAATCCCATGAGAAGAAGGGGATTGAATGCCTGAGTTTAATGTAGCTTGATAAAAAGAGAAAAAGGAAAATTCTATATTAAAAATTAAAGGAAAATGAAAATAAAATGCAAGAACCAAGAAAGACAAAGCATGAGTAATTACCCCTTGCTTAGAGGCCACCACCCCAAGTCTTGTGCAATGAATGTTTATCTAAAAAGGGACATAGAAAATGAAAATCAAAAGACAAAATGTTAAATCAATGAAGAAAAAGGGAAAAGGGGTTTGGAAAGACACGGTGTTGAGGAAAGGGAACCTCATTGCATAAGTGATCCCTATACATAGGAACCCATGGGGATGAATATATTATGTGATCTTACATGTTAATTGCATACACCTATGAAGTAAACCCAAAACCATACCACATATCATTTCACATACTCATTGATGGGTTCCTTGGAACATACTTCTTCTGCTGGGTACTAACACACCTAATAAGGGTAAATAATGATCCTCCCATACCTAAACTTGGAAAATGGTATAACTTTGTAAGCTAGTGTGAAGTTTGAAGAGGATACTTTTTTTTTTTTTTTTTAGTTTGTGTGTGACTTGTGGGACCAACCTGTGGCTGAGAAACCGTGACTCAAGGGCATCTAAGCCATCAAAATCACCCGGGGATTGCACTTGGCTTGAGCCACACCAACCCTTAACATGGCTATATTTTTTGTCCCTGCAAGTTTCAAACCGATGACTTTAACATCACAAAGTGCCTTAACAACACACTCCATCACCGACTATCCTACATCTCAGGGACTAAGTTTGAAGAGGATACTTAATCAGATCTATCTAATGAATTTTTCAATGACATGACTCACTTTATATGTTATGTTTGAATTGTGTACCTTGACTTTGGTTTTCATGGTACATTGGGTCACTTGATCCCCTCCCTAGACAATGCACTTTGCATGACTTTGACATGGATATGAGCCTTAGTCCTCTAGAGGATGTTGAGGGGATACTTGCACACTTTATGGAGGATGTACCACCTAAGTTTTGAGAGGTAATTTCACTCCTTTGGAGGACATTGAGGAGGAAACTTACATTATTGATGGAGGTTGTCCCACTTCTTTTAGAAGCGATTGTACAACTTGAGGATATTTTAGCACCTCTTTTGAGGGTAGCCATATTCAAGAGAAATTATCTTTTGATAGAATACATGAAATTCCATTATATCAATTCCATTATATGCATAACAGCCACGATATTTCCAAAAAGTGGTATTAATAGAAATTTGGGCAAAAAAGTACACATATAGGGTGTTTTTAATTTGTTTTGTGAAAATATTATCACAAATTATTTACCGCTTGTGAAACACTTTTGGAGGAGGTCGTTGAGGATTTTGAGGAGATAGTTCCACCTTTTAGGAGGTTGTTTTATATGTTGAGGAGGAGGACTTGGCACTTGATGAGATTTTCCTTGCGTTGTGGAGCATCTTTTGGGTCTTTTGACGCATTCACACATGTATCATGGATATTATTGTATAGGTGGTATAACCACTTCATAGTTTATGTATTTCTTACCATATCTCTAGGGATTGTAAAGCGATCATGGTATTTTATCTTCTTTTAAGATAAAATATAGGAGAATATTATTATTGTAATGAGAAGGGTGCTAGATCTCTCATATAAATAGAGAATCACTTCTCATTTGTAAATCATTGCTACTTGTAGAGATTCATCACTACTTGTCTGCTACTACTTTCTCTCTTATGAAAAATGCTATGGATGGCTAGTTAGAGAGAATTTTTGGAGTGGATTCTTTATGAATGCCTTTGATACTTCATGCATGTACATTATTAGGGTTTTGATGGATGAAATATTTCTTGAGTACGTGGTCTCTTGTTATCTTGTGGTTTTGTTTATGAATGTATGTAAGTGTAATGTTGCTTCTCTAATGTTGGTTGATAATTTTCATGGATATTTCTTGAACAATCCCTTATTATTAAAACTCTTGGAGGGTTACTAGTGAAGAACCTTCCCTTGAATTTTCTTTTAAGATATAGAGATATACTATGAGAATCTTCTAGGGTTAATGGTGAACAACCTCTAGATATCACCCTAGATCCACTCACATCTCTCAAAGGAGTCATAATTGACCCCATATGCCCAAAAAATAGGCACTAGTCATTTTCTAAATAGTCAATCACTAAATTTTGAATTTTACTCTATTTTTATTCTTTTAGGGTTAGATTAGGGTTTCATAACAAAAATATTCATTTTCAGCTACAAAAGACTAAGACATTTTGACTTTTGTGCATGGTTTTTACCTTATAAACATATTTAAACCCTAATTTGCATTGCTAAGTTATTATTACAACCATCTAGGGCTATACATCTAGGGTTTTAAAGCTATTATAGGTCTTAAATTTTGGATTTTGTTAGCTAACTAAACCCCTATTTAAATCACTATTTATCCCTCATGTTTCATTGAATTGTTACTTGTCAAAGGGATATTTTATTTTATGTTGTAATAACTTGTTTTTCTATTGTAATTTAATATATTTTTCCAAGTTTTACAATATCCTTTATCTTTTTCTTATTTTGTACTATTTGGGGATCCCCTTGAGCCTTAATTTGACATGGAAAACCTCTTAGATTGACCTAGATCCTCATCTCTTAAAATATAGAAATTTCTTTTGCTCGCCACCTTATCCTTAATTTGTTTATCTTATTTCATTAGTGGTAGGGATTCTTGGAGGCTACTATAGAATCCTCCCTTGTGTTGGATTTACCAATTCACTAAAAATAGGAAAGTTGTTTCCTAGGTGATAGTGGTGACATATTTCGATGTTCCACTAGTCTTGTGCCTTGTGAGGTTGTTGGCTTAAATTGGTTTGCACACGGGTTGTAAAGACCCCAGGTTCTGGTTAACCATGAACAACAAACCCATAAGACATTGGCCCTTTCGGCATTACCTTATTGTGCATATGAAGTCTCACTGAGGTATCTATGGGGACTGCAGGAACTAGGCTTTTGTAGGAGTAAGGGAAAGGGAGGCATATATCCTAGTCATTATTTCTTCTTATATATTATGTATGTGCTCGATTGTTACATATATTAACACATTCATTCATGAATATTTCACTATAATCACTCCATAAAATATGTCTAGTATACGAAATATAACAACATAATTCATAAACTCACATAAACAAGTAAATAACACAAGATGCAAGATTATCTCTCAACTCTATATTTATTCATATTATCAACTTATTACATTCATGGTTCTTTCATAATCTCAACCACTACAGATTCTACAATCTCTCTTTAGCCCGCTAGACTTTTTTCACCCAACCCGTTACATATTTATACCAAAAATCTAGGGCTTAAATCCCTATTCTTATCTATCCCAAAATAGCCCATTACAATGCATGGCATGGCCAACTTTAGTTAACTGGTTGTTTTCTTTCTTCTACTTTTCACTCTTTATACAATTTTTCTTATGTTCTTCTATTTATGGAAAGGTACACTATCATACTTCTTGATTTTTCCTCTTGCTTGCTTTCTTTATCCTTCTATCTGTGTGCTAACTTCATCCTGTGTGCTATCCTTCCTTCGGTGCCCTTTCTTCTACGTACTTTATTATGTGCACTTTCTCCTGTACACTTTCCTTATCCTTAGGTTTTTTCTCCCAAAATTGCATCCAAAACTTCATATCCAACAATCCCCCAACACTCATATGTGGCTCATCCTAAGCCAATTAGGCCTATTGTGTATTCTTCTTCTCTGCAATGAATTGTTGTGCGATAGCCTTAGCCACATCTACCTCTATGAGAATTGTGGAATAGTTTGTTGTTATCTCTTCCATGACCTGAATGATCAAGTCTTGGATTTTTTTTCTCTATTTTAGCCACAAATTGTTTGACCTTACCCTGTACAGTGGCCAATTCCTCAATAATATGGACTGCTTCCTCCTGCCTGGGTCCAAGTCTCTATTGTAGGATCTTATGTTAGTCCCTGAGTCTCTCCACTTCGACGTGTGTCTATCGTTGTGAAAAAATGGTTTCCATTCACTCAACTGGTGGTAATGTGGTTTCCTTGTTTGCTACCTCATTGGCATGTTCTTGTGCTTCTCACAGTTTGGCTTCTACGACCTTCATCTATGAGTCTCCCATGAGCTCTTCCCATACTTGCACACTTTTTTCATAAATGTTTGTGCATTCATCTTCAAATTTCTTAATCTTGGCAACCATTATCATTCTCATCCTTAGTCTTTATTAATGCACATTTGGTGGTGTGTTGTGCGTGCTCTTGAGTTGCAGATCCTGGAGCTTCTCTCTAAATCCCTTCATGATTTCACCAATTTTCAACAAATGTTCCTCCATAGTGGCCTCTATGAACAAGGGAATTGTTGGTACTTGTTTATATAGCTTTTGGATATCATACTTTGTCTTTTGTACCATAGCTTATGCTTTATCCTTCTCCTTCTATGCTCTCATTTCCCTCTCCTCTGTGCCCTCTTTCATCCTCAGAATTTCCTCCATTCACCCTTCAATCTCCTTATTTTTTTGAAGGGTCATCTCATATTGTGTTTGTACGTGGGCTCTTTTGTCCCTCATTCTGGCCAAGTATTTGTGTGTGACATCTCCTCTATGCTTTATCTCTTGCACCAACTCAACCTGTAATTCATAGACTTGTTGGATGGGTAGTCGAGATATGACTATATTCAGTTGGCCCAATGTCATGATCTGTTCCTGCAACTTGCATGCAGGAAACTCAAGCACATATGCCTCAAGTTGTATAGTTCTATGTTCCCCTAAGGGCTATGTTAGGTACATCTGCACACTGGTTGTATCCGTACTTGGTACAATAGATGGTACATCACCTAAATTGTGGTCTTTCCCTATGCTTTTTGTTTCTAAGAGCTATTGAACGAGTCCCAACTGATCCTGGAACATATTTTGGTGGTCTTCATGATTTGTTGTAGATTCCTCCCAAATTTCCTCGGTGGAATTGCAAATTAGGTACCCAATTCGATCCATATCATCATCAGTTAAAATACAAAACAGGGCTTGGCAATGCGCTTTATCTTTCTTTCATGCCCCTCCTATCTTTTCTAGCTCCTGATATTTTCATTTGAGTCCCACTTCAGGGACTGTAGATTGGCCAGGGTGCTTGTCTACACCATTTGTTCGATCCTCTTCCTCCTTGATTTTCTCTTCATCTTTGTCCTCTTGTGAAGGCCCTATATTTTCAGTTGGATTATTCCAATTGTCCTCCCAGTCACTGATAAGTAAGTGCACGTCTTCGAGTGTCAACCGATAACTAGTTGACAACTATTGTCACACAGGATCCTTTTTGTCTTGCATATATAGATGGTGCATGCCAACTCTGAAGCATGTGCAATCCCTATATGCAATGATTGCTTCTTATGGAATGCATAGTGTACTCTCTAATACCTTTGTAATGAGATGCAAATATGAATAAAACATGGTGTTGGTGTCAGTATGCCTCCTTTTAATTGTTTTGTGCCATAAGTTAGCATATTGAGCAGCCAAAGGGCTACGACCAAAAACACTCATGCACTAAAAATATGCGAGCTCCTGCCACCCGATCACCACAATGAAAATAAGTAACCACACATAGTGAAATTCAACACCCTTATCCTGGGCCTCTATGCAGTCCTGCAAAAATTGAGTAACGAGAAATGTCACCCAGTTCATCTGAATTCCTTCTTTGCATTTTTCTACGGCTCAGATGACGGTCGTCAGTACTTCGTCTCTATGAAATTTGCGTAGCAGTTTTCAATCCAAAACCTATGCAGTTTGCAATCCCTTTTTTCTATGAATGTGTCATACTTGTCTTTTATGTCCTCATAGAGAGCTCACTCTCCCATTTTGTGGAACATCAATGATGGGTCTTCGCCTACCTTTCTCAACCCTGTGATGCATGCAATTAGTGCAGTATCAATTGAAATTGGAGGATCTAGCAAAAGTGTCCCCCCATGGACGTAGTTGAGCAATACCTTGACACATGAATTGATTTCGTTACTTCGTCTGAAATGTGGAATTTTGAAAAAATTGAGTATCCATGATTTCTCCAAGCCCGATGCCCAATCCTGTGGTTCCACCTAAATTTTTCATGTGGTAGGGTCAATATTCATGCACAAATATTGATCCCTGGACAAATCAGTGAATTGTTTTGTGTCGGTGATATCGTTGTCCATAAATTTCAGCTTGGCCACCTTGTCGAGCATGTCCTCATATTGAATGAAATCCTTCGGGACTGGTGCTATGGGTAATGGATATTTGTCATTCATTGGTACTGTTATTGGGGGTGCATCATTCTTCCTCGATGGTAAATAATCCTTGTTAAAAATTACATGTGGAATCGAGGCCGAATTTCTAGCCACCTCCTCGACATCCACATCTATTGGTTGCTTTGATTTTCTCTTTGCTGCTTCAAACTTTCCTCCTACTCTTGACGGTACCATTCTCTCTATATTATATACTGGTGGAAAAGTTTTGTGTGTTTTTGTAGGTCATTGTAACTTAGATCAAGTAGATTGGCTCTATTCACTCTTGCTTGCATGCAAAAATGACTTAGCATTTCTTTCCCTCACATTGTTTTGTGTGTTCGTGCCAAGTAGACCTGTCGTATCTTTCCTTAACTAATTTTTCCAATATGGCATCAAATTTGGTGACTGGTAACTAAATGATCCTTAATTTCCAAATGCACCTTCTGATCCTCTTTTCGTACTGTTTATTTGTGCGGGATTTTTGGCGGTTTTTCTGATTTAATGTTGATATGGTGCATTTATGACCTGTCACACTGGTTCTTGAACTGTTGTTTCTGTGCCTGGCTAATGTTAACAGTCTTCTCTTATCCAACCTGCGCAGTAGTTCTTCTCTCTTCCAGTTGTATGTTGTCTTTGAACTTGGCACAACATTTTCTTCGTATGTGATGATTAGCTCAGCTACATAAGTTCTGATACCTTGGTATTTCCTAACGCTACTTTTTTATTTATTTTCTTTCCTTTTTCTACTTTTTATTTGTTTTTTTCTTTTTTTTCTTGCTACTATGGTACACTTACTATAATACAAGGGTTCTATCACAACCCAAATTACTGTGTAGACTGTTGACTCTTTCTGTAGAGTTCCAGTCGACTTGTGTTCACCATTCCTTCCAGGATTTGTCCATACAAGGTTTCCAACTGCATAACACCTATCTCAGTTATCTAATGTATCACATAGGGACCTAACCAGTGCATGAAAAACTTCCCTGGATGTTGCATATACTTGTTGTCATAGGTTATATCAAATCCCCGACTTGAAATTTCTTTGGTTTAATGTGGTGATCATGTTAGGCCTTCTCTTTGGATTTTTGCACATGCTGATGGAACCCAGCAATAAACCAATCCTCCTCAAGCTAAACTAACTGCGCCAATATCTCCTCTATTGCACTAGTATTTGAGAGCTAAATGATTTTTGCAATGTGTAGGATAGGTAGAATGAACTCCATTAGAATCATCGCTTCCTGTCCATAGACCAAAAGGAACTATGTCTTCCCTATCATCTTCTTACTTGTAGTTATGTAAGCCCATAATACTACAAGGACTCACAAGTCCCAATCATCTCTCCCTATGTTGCAGATCTTTGTCAAATCATTTTCCAAGATCTTATTAAAATATTCCACTATGCCATTGGACTAAAGGTGATATGGTGTACTATTTTGATGATGAATCTGAAATTCCTCAGTGAGTGTTGCAATTGTTCTATTCAGACAGTGTGTACCTTGATCACTAAATAATATGAGGGGACATCCAAACCCTGGGACTATGTTCTCAAATAGAAATCGTGAAACTGTTTCTATAGTACAATTAGTAACTGGTGCTTCTTCTGTCCCCTTGGTCAAGTACTTTTTCGTACTAATGTTGTATCTTGCCCCTGATCTCCTTTCTTGTGGATTGATTGGTCCTACAATGTCAATGGCCCACTTACCAAATGCTTGCAACATGACTTGTGGATTTAACGAAATTTCATCTCTCCTGGATGGTTTTCCCACTCTTTGACATACGTCGTAGGCATGACAATACTCCTTCGCATCTTTGTGCAATGTAGGCCCACCAAATCCCTACGCATAAAATCTTTTGTGTCGTTTCTTTAACTACATAATTCCCTCCATCAATTCCATTGTGTTCTTCCTCTAATATCATCGACTTTTCATGTTCTAGTACACAATTCCTTAATATTCCATCTGCTCCTAACTTAAACAAGTTCCCTATAATCAACTGATAATCTACTACTTTCAACACCAATTGTTTCTTTTGTGCAATTGTCATCTCGGATGGGGCCATGCCTATATTTATAAATGTTGGAAAACTGAGAGGGTGGGAGTGAATCAGTTGTTACTGTGCTTAAACAATTATGCTTATTTTAAACTCTTTACAGAGCACTCAATGACAATCACAAGAATGCAGGGAGGTAAGCAATAGAACATTCAACATCAATCACACACATGAAATATATAGAGACAGATATTTCCTGAGGAAACCCATAAAGGGTAAAAAAACTCCTCTTCTTGATATGATAAGTAATCTTTATTTTCTGTTCATTATCATTCTTATGAGCACCAAATCATTGTGAGGATACCACCTCTGCTTTTCAAGCTGCAACATGCTGAGAGCACCAACTCTTTGGTTTCTCTAGCACCCACTAGAAGGAAGCACCAGCTCCCTGGTTTCTCTAGCACCCACTAGAAGGAAGCACTAACTCCCTAAGTGTTACAACACCAACTAGATGGAAGCACCAACTTCCAGTCACATGGGAACCGACCTGTATAACATAGAACAATAGTTCTCTCTTGCACCACCCTGCCACCCTGGTTTTTCTGGCTGCAACTAGATGGAAGCTAAAACTCCCTGTCTTCAAGCACCCACTTGAAACTCTGAGGACACAAATCCTCCCTAGAACCTCCCAACCACCCTGAAATATAAATATTTGTGTTTTACAACTTTGTCACAGTGATACAACATTTATCTATGGCTTACCAGTCTCATCATTGTTCTACTACACTACTCTGCTCTACCTGCATCAGTGTCTCTCTCCTTGCGTCTGATGCGCTTTTTGTTCTCCTCTCAGATATGCATTTTGGTTCCTTGATTCCTTGGCTCTTTATGCTCTATGTCTTCTTCCCATTCTCTACACTATGCCTCTTTTGTGTGCTTCAACTCCTGCACACAACATGCTTCTACCTGCATGAATCACACTCAACAACCACACTCATCTCCTCTATGTTCTGCGTATTTATATTCTCTGTCCACCAGCTGCCTCCTCTGCACAATGCCTCTGCATGCTCTTTATAGCATTATTGTTCTACCCTTTTACTACATCTCTTCCTCATAAATACATATCTAACTCGCAGTCCGTCGTCACTTCTCTGTTCTGCATCACTTTGTCATGTCGAGTCCACTGCATGATCATCATGGCAGCTCTTCATCATCCATGGAGGTTATCTCGATGCGTTCATCATAACTGGGCATTATGTTGATATTCCTTAGATTTTTTGGCAGTTAAAACTCTTCAACTTCTCTATCAGTTACAGTTAGTTGTCTGTGGCGTCTTTGGTGTCTAAGCCCCTTCCTTCACGTGACCATCGGTGGTGACCAAATGCCTATTTAGAAGGCGCTTCTCGATCTTGGTCTAGTGAGAGCTAGCTCCTTTTCTTGATATGACCTTGGGATATGAGCTTCGTGTGACCAAGCAATTGTAGGCACGTCTAAAGGTGGTTTAGAACAAACTTATTTTCGCCTCGTAATTCATCACAAGCCTCCACACGTCCTTTCTGCAAAACCATGGTTTCAATTGTGGCCCACTCATAAAAGATTAAGGCTCGAGCATGTTCTAGCCCTACAATAGACCACAAACGTCGATCTCATGATCTTGACGGTGCTATTGAATGAATGATTCAGATCTGTCCCTCAAATATGCGGACCAGATCTCACCTTCCTAAATTAACAGCTGAGATCTACTTCTTGATCCAGGCTCCGAGAGTTTCAACTCTCAATCCCTATTGTTGCTGACTGGATATCTTCCAAAATGGAAGATCTGTTGACATCTGTCCTCTTCAATCGAGAGTTCTTCCTTCTTTCCTTTATCCATGCACGATCCTTATTCTCAATGATTAGATGACACGTGTCCTTCCAAACCAACGGACGAGATCGATTTCTTGAACCGGGCTTCGGGAGTTTCAACTCTCAAACTCTCCTGAGTGTAAACTCCTTACACCTTTATATCTAGAGTGAATGTTGTTTGTTCGATCAGGATATTAGATTGAAGATTCGATCTTTCAGCGATGCAAATTTGATATCTTATCTTGTTCTTCTACTCAAAATTGATCCGATGACTGACGAAACTTTGCATTCCAGATATTTCAAGTCTCAAACTTTTGTTCATACTTCCTTTGCGTTTTCCCGGAGTTGACAATCCACTGACCTGTGTCCTCTTTAATCCAATGGCTATCCTCCCCTCCAGGACTTTGGCCTTTGGGACTTTAGGTCTTTGGGCAAGTACTGGTAGTAAAACTCCTGAAGCACAATTCCTGGAGTGACATAAATATTGCATCACTCAATGACATGTCATGAGCTGAGCAACTGCCACGTGGCACTTGGATTTGTGATTTCCATGTACCTAAAATGTCAAATCAACTTGACACTTTTCATTGTCTGATTGCACCACATGTCCTTGATGAATTAGTCTACCACCTGTCCTTGTTGACGTGGTCTACTGACATGGTATGCCATATGTCCTTCTCAAATCAACGATCCTCGTTCTCCCTTTGATTGACGGTTGTGATCAAATCATGATTTCTTGCTGTGAGTTGCCTCGAAACTCCCAACTCGTGAAACTCCAAAATTCTTCATATCAGATCAATGGTCGAGATCTCTCGATGATCCGATGGCCTAGATCATTTCACAACTTTTCATATCGTGAGTTTCTACAACTATCACCTTTGACTTTCCTGATTTGTGAGTCAGTGAAATGTTGATCTCCCGCCACGTGTTCTCTAGATTCAACGACTTAGATCTCATTGTGAATTTTCATGTTGGGTGTTTGAACGTGAGCCAACTTCATCATACCCGATCAACGGTCCATGATCCTCAGTGATCCTATGGTCAAGATCTTATTTTGATTTCACTTTTTGCGAGTTCCTGCAACTCTTACCTTTGAATTATCCCGTTTGCAAGTCAGCGAAATGTTGATCTCTCACCACGTGTCCTCTGAATCCAACAGTCCAGATCTTTACTTCTCCTCTACACTTCCTTTGGTCACTGGACTCTGATCTAATGATCATCAGGTATCGCTATTAGTGATCCAACAACCACTGACTCTCTTCCTCCTGAGCTTTCTGATCTCTCTGACTTAGAAGGTTTTATAAGTGTTCAAAGGTCTCGACCTTTGCTCCTCCTGCGAGTCATTCTCTTTGACCTCAAATGCACTTCTGGAAAGCACAAAGCATTATCTCTTCTAAGATTTGATCTCTGCATACTGTGCCTGTAATCAATCCATCATTGTTGTTGTTCTGGTTGATGTTCCTTCTTGTAAACATGCCATCAGTGTTTCTATTCTTGTTTCTCCATCGATGCATACTCTGATATTGCCATCAATGACAAGTACACTCTGCCTGTAAACATGCCAACAATCTCCCCCTTTGGCATTGATGGCAACCCTGAATGACTGCACTGTTCTAGTTAGATGCATTGTTCTACTTAGATCTCCAACTGTAGCATGCAAAACACACCTTTTCTCCCCCTTTGACATCAATGTCAAATAAAACATGCTCCCCCTGATCTGTTGCAGTACTTTTCAGAGGTATCATATATTAAACCAATACATACTCCCCCAGGATGGATTCTCTTATTTGTATCTAACCCATAGTATTCTCCTTCTGATTCTTGGACTTGTTCATCTTAAGCTTTAGCTGTGTCTTCTGTAGCAGACTCAATATTTCTCACCTCTCTCACTAGGAATCCTTCATCAACCTTTTCTTGTCATAACTTAATGAATATCCGTGTCACTCTTCTCTGATCTTATATTACAACAACTTCATTTTCCTTCCATTATTCTTATAATCCAAGGCTTTTATGACCATATTCATCACAAGAAAAAACCATTACAAACACTCTCATACCTACTTTCCCTTTTTACAAATGAAGGACCTGTGTTAGACTTCTTAGGAGTATTGATTTCTTCCTTGCTGTATCTAAGACCAGATTTTTCATTTGGTGATCTCTGTCTATCCAAGATCTCCTCCAGTGTCATGGAGTAGTTCAAGAACTTGATTTGAGTGTTTTACTTCTCAACCTTCACAACTTATTCTTTCGGCTTATGACACGATTCTTCTTCTATTTCTTCTTTTCTTTTATGGGAGGATTCAATATCAACATCATTATCTATCCTTATGCCTTTAGCCACCACTTGTCCTGAGTTTACATTTTTCACCTTACAATATTTGGACATGAACACCTCTTCACAGCCTCTGTCATACATTTGACTTATACTAAGCACATTATGTTTCATATCATCTATAAGAAGATCATCCTGAGAATATCCTTTGCCATTACTCAAACTCACCATCGCTTTATCCTTGACTTTCGCTGGTTTATCATTTTCAAGGATCACATTTCCTATTTTTCTTTTGCTTATAGGCATAATCTTATCCTTTTCTTCAGTCATGTGTTTGGAACATCCACTGTCTATATTCTAGGAGTCCTTTTGTTTTTGAGTTGAAAGTACTAGACCACATTTTTCACTATCTTTCCTTTTCCATGTGTTGGCCTTTCTAGCTAAGAGATCTATCCTTGGATCTACTTTGTAATTCTTCAGATGGAAGTTTGCATCTTTTTGCCTGAAGTTATGACAGTTATAGCATTCAAGCTCATTGTTCAATAGGTCAAAGTGATTGTTCCAATGTTGTCTACTCATTGACTGTTTATTATCTCTTGACCTCCTCAGTTGCATGTCTCTAAACTTAATTTGACAATTTGCAATCTATGGTTGTTTGTTTCTTGGTTGTCTCATTCTCTATTGTTGCAGATATTTATTCCTTGGGTATCTTGATTGCTCATGTCTAAATCTTAAGGAACAATTTACAGCTTTGTGGCCAAAGTTAGAACAGTAGAAACAATATCCATAGGAAAAATCTTTGTACCTGGAAAATGGTAGTCTTCTTTGACCAGGTCAATTTCTTCCATGTTGATGATTTCCTTGAGCAGAGGGTGTATTATTTATTTGTTCTACAGATTCAATTCTAGCAATTTTTTCTTTACTCCTCCTAGGCGACTGATTATCTTCCTTTGTTTCTGCAGGTTTGTTGTTGTCATTGGTTGTAGATTTGACAAACATGATGAAGTCTTTGTTCTTTGGTTGACCACTACTTGATCCCTCTTCATAACCCAAAACTGTTTTCAACTTTGGATTCCTTTGATGATTCAAAATGGTGGATAATCCTTCTAAGGATTTGATACTTGATAGATTCTGTTGATACAAGGCTTGAAACTTCTCTAACTCTTTCCTAGTTTTCACTACTTCTTCTCCCAAAGCTTCACATGTTTCCTTCTTTTTTGATAACTGTTGTTTCAGAATGTGTTCGATTTTATTTGCCTCTTATAATTCCACTTTTAGTAGGGAAAAGTATTCATCAGGTTTTTTACTGCCTTTCTTGAACTATATCAACAAATTTTTTTTCTTTCTCTTCTTAAGTCTGAGTCTGTCAATCTCTTCCAAAGCACTGATCAACTCTCCTTCCAAGTCAACCACAACTTCTTCATCATTAGAATCACTTCCTATGATTTTATTATCATAATCCTCTTTGGCCATAAGCATGAAGTCATTTACCTTATATTCACAGGAAGAGTCACTATCTGTGTCTTTTGAAGAGTCATCATTGTTTACACATAAACTTTTCTTCTTACCAAATCTCTTGGGTTTGTACTTCTCTTCTCCTTCAGAGCAGGGATGATTTTAAGGATGAAAATTTATCTTAAAATATAGAAACCTTGGTGAATCTTACTAATCTTTCATATGCCAACTATAAATGTTTGGTGATATTTTTGTAAAAATATTCAAATTTCTAAGGATTTTATATAGTTTTTATAAAATTTTGGCAATTTTTAAGGTAAAATAAATTTATCCTATAGAATTTGGGCGAATCATTTTTAAAATAACAAATCTCATTTTTTGAAAAACCATGGAAAATTAGCCCATGCGCAAAATTTAGCCCCTAAAATCATCTATGCTTCAGAGTTCTGGTCCTTCTGCTTGTGTGGACACTTAGATGCAAAGTGACCTATCTTTACACAGTTAAAAAATTTGAAGGGAAACTTGCCTTGGTACTTTCCTGATCCTTTCTTTAGTCTTCTGACATAGATGCCGACCCTATCGGCCCTCGGGTCGACAGTCTGCTACAGGATCACACTATTTATTGCTCCTTGAGTCGAATTAACTCTTTGATTCCTCTTCGGGGAATCCAACACACACAAAACGATGCCTCTCCATAGGTCCTTGCGAATTGAGCTCACGCGATCAAACACGAAGCCTCAATTCCAGCCTCCTTTTGACCAAATGTTGTGGTCATGTTTCTCGTGATTTCGAAACCTCGGAGTTCATGACTTCTCCTCCCAAATATTTGACTCTTCACCTTCCGAGATCCGAACTCCTGAGGTGCCTAAGTGCTTGTCACAACTTTCCATTCGTGAGTTCGTGAGTTGAAACTCCCAATTCTTGCTTCCAAATCTCACGGTACCCAAATGTTGATACGGGCATGCTCCTTTTCTTGTCAGCACCCTCCATGCGTGACCATCGGTTAGGCCTAACTCTAGCACTTTTCGCTTCTCGCCACTTTGTGAGTTTTGATATCGAACTCCCAGCTCTTGTCTCGCGAATCCCCGAGACACGAGAGGTCAATGGGGTATTGAATTCTTTCAACATATGACATGCGTCCACCCGTCTCTTCCATGGGCCCACCTCATGATTCTGCCACGTGTCCCTTGTACTATCTTCGCACTTCGCGATTTTGCTCCTCAAGCAGTGAAACCTTTGTATCCCCGACACCTGAAGTGCCGATATCTCAAACTCGTCAGCCACCTTATCGCAACTCCTGACGTCGAGACTTTTGAGATGGAAGTCTCAACCTCCTATCCTCCGAAACACCGAAATGTCAAATACCGATACACGTCACCGATAGCTGGCCCCACACACATGCTTCTTTACCCCTTCGGGACTTCGCCTTTTGCAACCTAGAGTACCCAACCTTTGGGCTCTCACCTCGCAAGCCTCCAAATTCATGAGATATCTAGATCTCTGCCACCTGTCCTCCCCGAATGGATGGCTCTGATCCACTCGCCACTTCACTACTTCGCCTTTCACGACTTCGCGAATATCACTATTCTCCTGCTCATTAAACCTCGAAATGCCGAAACGCTTGGATTCCAACACGTGTCCAAATCTTAACCCCACAATGGAACCTTCCACCTTGTCGGGGTTTCAGACTTCACGATTTCGCGAATCCAAACGTTGAATTTTCGGTCTTTCCACCCACGAAACCCCGAAATGGAATTTCATGAGTAAATCCAATAGTCCTCATTGGAATGAATCTACGACCCTCTCTCTNCTTCCTCTTGTAGAAAACGACCACCGTAACCTCCCCACTTGTCTATGAGATCTGACGGCTCACAGGACTTCGTGAATTCTCCATGGAGAATTACGACCGTCCATTCTCCCTTCAAGAACTTATTCACTCTTAAACAAAGTGTTTTGGTACGAAACTTAACTACCTGCAACACAAACTTGCGACGCCTCCTTTCAACATCTCAAGGCACCAACCTTCTGTTCTTCTCTTCGACAACTGCGAAGACCCTATCTCTCCTGAGATTTCTCCAACTCTAAGTCTTAAAGAAGACTCGTGCATGCACTCCTTGCAGCAAATCCTTCAATTACTTCAAAGAATTGAAGTCCTTCAACTCTGCGCACTCCTTGCAGTAGCAGTCTCTCAATAGTCCTTCGGGTCTTACAAACCCTGAAACTACTCTCGGCCTGCACACACTTTGCACAGCTCCTGTGCCTAACTGCACTTCTGGGGAAATGAGAACAAAATCTATCCTATCTGAGCTTTCAGAGATAAAAATATGAACTCTTGTCAACGCACTCCTTGCGGACAACTTCACTGCACTCCTTGCAGGAACTCTTGCTCAGATAGAGAAACAATTGAAACTCATTCCTTACTCTCTCTCTCTGTCAGATTTCATACATTTAACAAGAAATCATACACACATAGCATAAATAGAAAATGCATGACATAAAGAGTAAAACATTCATGAGCATAACATTCAACAATGCATACACAGAGAGTATCACAACACCATGAATCTAAGTCAAAGCTTTTTGTGTTAATCCAGAACTTCTGTACATGGGTGTTTTCAACTACAACTCTCTGCTTTCTTCTATGTTCTCTCCTCTTGACAATAATACAACTATACAATGAGAGTGTCTATATCCCGTTTCCCTCTTGTGTTCTAAACTGTCTAATCTAAGCATTAAATTCTATCTACCTACATTCATTACACATAAAGGCTCTTATCTACTATGGATGAGAGCGGATCTCTCAAGGTCCTTTTACAATAATAAAAGCATGCCTCCACTTAATGACTTCATTAATATTTCAAAACATTTTCAAAAAATGTGCTCGTTGCTTTTCCAGCTGTCTCTTATCTCCACACTGTATCACTGCTAGCTATGCTTGCACGCCCTTGCGATGCTCCTGCATCATACTCCCTTGCTTGAAAATTTTCATGGGCTCCTGTCCATGAGCTCGCACAGAGTCTGTCCATGCTTCTGCATTTCAGCTTCATTCTCCCAGCTAGCATCTTCAACTGGATGGCCCTTCCACTTGACCAAGTATTCAAAGTATTTCTTTCGCCTAGTCCTGTTACCAACTCTTTTGTCCAGTATGAGCTCCATCTGCGGCTTTTCTGCAACTGACATTTGTTTTGTCCACTGAGCCTCTGGTTGTTCATTTCCTACTTCTGCTTCCTTAGCTTTATAAGGGTACAAATCCAAGACATTGAATATCAGAGAAATTCAGATCCCATCAGGAAATTCAATCTCATATGCATTCACCCCAAATTTCTTCAAGACCTTACATGGTCCAATTTTCTTCATCTTCAGTTTATTATATGTTCCACTTGGGAACCTTTCCTTTCTCAAATGTGCAAGGATCAAATCACCAAATTCAAAATGAAGTTCTCTCCTGCATTGATCTTCCCTGCATTTATATTCTTGGCTCGAATGTTGCAATCGCTCCTTCACCTGGCTGTGAAGCTCCTTTATCGCCTCCGTGAAATCTTATGCACTAGTGCTCCTAGTCACAGTTTGTTCTGAATCCCTCAACTCAGAAATTTCTCTTGGCTGCATGCCATAGACAATTTGAAATGGAATCTGTCCCATGTTTCTTTTGATTGAATTGTTGTAAGCAAACTCTGCCTGTGGTAATATGTTGTCCCACTGGCTGTGGTGTTCTGTCACCAAGCTCCTCAGCAAGTCTCCCAGACTCCTGTTCATGACTTATGTCTGTCCATCCGTCTGAGGATGATAAGCTAAACTAAATGACAAGTTAGTTCCCAGCTTCTTCCATAAGGTTCTCCAGAATTGTCCGATGAACTTCGTGTCTCGATCTGAGACTATGCTCCTTGGTAAGCTATGAAGTCGAATGACTTCTTTGAAAAACAGGTTCGCAATGTGAGTTGCGTCACTGGTTTTCTGACATGGAATGAAATGTGCCAATTTGGAAAATCTATCAACTACCAAAAAGATTGAGTCAAACCCTCTTTGTGTTCTTGACAGCCCCAATATGAAGTCCATGCTGACTGCATCCCACAGCCTCTCAGGTATGGGTAATGGTTGATAAAAACCTACATTCTGCCTCTTTCCTTTCGAATGCTACCAAATTATGCATCTGTCCCCGAACCTTTTCATGTCTTCTCGCATTCCTGGCCAAAAATATATTTTGGAATACAAAGCTGATTACCTTTAAACAGTAATCTTTTCTGGATCATGTATTCCATCCATTGGCTTCTATCCCTGAGTATTGGATTCTCAACTGCTTCATATGCCTCTTTAAAATCTGGATCATCTCTGTACATGTCCTTGAGATCATCAAAACCTAATGTTTTGACTCTGAACTCCCGCAATAGCAAACACTTCCTGCTCAAAGCATCAACAACTTTGTTAGCAGTACTAGAAATATGTTTAATCACAAAAGTGAAATTTTGCATATATTCAACCCATTTAACATGTCTTTGATTCAACTTCTCCTGTTGAGTCACAAATTGCAATGCATGATTATCACTATACAAGACAAACTCCTTGGGAATCAAGTAATGTCTCCATTTTTTAAATGCCTGAATAATAACATAGAATTCCTTATCATACGTGGAGTATTTTATCTTGGCTTCATTCATCTTCTCACTAAAGTATGCTATCGGCCTGTCTTCTTAACTCAAGACTGCCCCTATTGCAAATCCACTTGCATCACATTTTACTTGAAATGTCTTTTGGAAATCAGGCAACACCAGAATCGGTTGTTCTGTGATCTTCCTCTTCAACAAATTAAAACTCTTCTTGGATTCTTCTGTCCAGTGAAAAGATTTTTGTCTCTTCTTCATTGTATCCATCATCGGTGCACTAATTCCACTAAAATTCCTGATGAACTTCCTATAGAAGCTATCCAATCCATGAAAACTTTGAACTTCAAATATATTCTTTGGTGATGACCAATTCTTAATCACCTCCACCTTATCTGGATCCATCCTCAACTTATCTGCAGAAATAAAAAAACCCAAATAAATGAGCTCTGTCTTCATGAATGAGGATTTCTTCATGTTTATCATCAACTTCTCCTGCTGTAACCTTTGCATCACTATAGCCAAATGTTTCAGATGCTCTACCTATGTTTTACTGAAAATCAGTATGTCATCAAGGTACACAATGACAAACTTTCCGATGAAATCCTTCAGGACTTCATTCATCAATCTCATGAAAGTACTCGACACATTTGTTAATCCAAATGGCATAACAAGCCATTCATATAGTCCCTCATTAGTCTTGAAGGTTGTTTTCCATTCATCTCCTTCTCTCATGCAAATTTGATGATAACCACTCTTCAAGTCAATCTTCGGAAAAAAAAAATTCCCCACTCAAGAAATCCATCAAATCATCCATCCTTGGCAATGGAAATCTGTACCTGATGGTAATATTGTTAATTTCTCTTGAGTCAGTACACATCCTCCAACCTCCATATTTCTTCGGACTGAGTACTATCGGAACAGCACATAGACTCAAGATTTCTCTGACCAAACCTTTGTCCAACAAATCCTGAACTTGTCTTTTGACCTCTTCATTCTCCTGCGACGTCAATCTATACACTTCTTTGTTTGGCAAAATAGCTCCAGGTATGAGATCAATTTGATGACTTATACTTATGATTGGTGGCAATGAATGAGTTAGTTCATCCACTACTATGTCAGTGAACTCTTCCAGCAGTTCCTGAACCTCTTCTGGTAAATCATCTACCCTTGTGTTGGTTAAAACAATCTTTGGCTTCCTAACCACAATGAATTGCGGTTCCTCCTTCTTCTTAATCTCTGTAAGAAGTTCCTTCCCACTCATGAGAAGTACAGTGTTGCTTAATTTAGGTTTCACCTCCTTATCTTTAATTGGAAGAAACATGTGAGTTCTCCCATTCTTCTCTAGGGTGTATGTGTTCATTCTCCCATCATGAATCACATTCCTGTCATATTTCCACGGTCTACCCAACAATAGATGACAAACATCCATAGGAATAACATCACAGAGTATTTCATCTTTATACCCTCCTATTTTAAACTCAACTAAACATTGTTTAGTGACATTTACCTGATGTCCTTTTTGCAACCACGAAACTCTGTACGGGCTTGGATGATCAATCGTCTCTAGCTCTAGATTTTCTACCATCTCTGTTGAAACGAGATTATCCATGCTACCACTATCTACAATAACTTTGCATTTCCATTCTTTGGCTTTGCACACAGTCTGAAAAAGTATTTTTCTTTGGATTGAATTCTCCACCTCCTTCTCTGGTGTCAAAAGAACTTTTCACATCATCAATGATCTTCCGCCTTCAGCATCCTCTACCTCAACATTTCACCTTTGTTCTTTGGTGATGTGAGTCTCTCCTTCCTCTTTCTTCTTGTCTGGACATTCATAATACTTGTGTCCGACCTTTCCGCACGTGAAGCATTTTATCACTCCATTTTTTCCTCTTCCTCTACCTCTAGTACGAGGAAAAATGTTGTTATCATCATACTCTCCTCTCTGATCAACATACTTCTTTCTCTGTCTAGCATATCTCCCTTTCTGTGAGCTTCCACCTCTCTCAATATGAGGTTTCTTCCATTCTTCCTTAGGCTTTTGATTTCTATCTTGGACGACTAATTTTCCCCCGCTTGACTTTTGCCTCGGCCTCCTTGACCTTGTTTTCAGCTCAGTTTCTCTTCCACCTTTAGAGCCATTTGATAAGCATCTTCCACCATTTGGATGGTCATCATGCTCATCTCATCCTGAATTTCGTATCTCAGACCATTCATATACTTGACAACCTTTTGATCATTACTTTCACGATAACCTACTCTGATGTTCAGCCTGTAGAACTCTTCAGTATACTCCTTTACTGTCATCAACTTCTATCTCAAATTCTGCATTCTTCGAAATAGAGTAATTTGGTAATCTTTGGAAATGAATTTTTCTTTCATCTTTGCAATCATCCTATCCCAACTCTTGATTTTCTGCTTACCTTGGCAGCGTCTGTCAGCTTGCAGTTCATCCCACCACAATGATACATGTCCTTTAAGTCTCGTGACAACATATTTGACCTTCTTGTCTTCTTTGACATCTTCATAGTCAAAATACGTGTCCAGAGCTTTGATCCAGTCTAGAAGCTCTTCAGCATCCAAGTTTCCCTCATAAACTGGAATGTCCATTTTGGCTCTTGCACTCATTCTTGCAACAACTCTAATCAAGCATTCATGTGCTACAATTTCTTCTTCTTCATGTCCAGCGTCATCTTCACTTTCGGACTCATTGACATCTCCAATATCAGCTCTGTACCTTTGTTTTATTTCCACATCCACGAGTCTGGCGCGAATGTCATGCAGATCTCTTTCCACTTCTTGATTCTGCACCTTCCTTCTGGCATTTCCCTATCCTTTGGTGGATCAGGTGTTTTCCTGTCTCTTCTCTTCGACGGCATGGCTGAAATTCCTACTCTCTTTTCCTGCCTAAAATATACAAACAAGAATCAGGCTCTGATACCAGATGACGTAGATGCCGACCCTATCGACCCTCGGGTCGACAGTCTGCTACAGGATCACTCTATTTCTTTCTCCTTGAGTTGGATTGACTCTTCGAATCCTCTTTAGGTAATCCAACACACAAAAAATGGCACCTCTCCATAGGTCCTTGTGAATTGAGCTCACACAATCGAACACGAAGCCTCAATTCTAGCCTCCTCTTGACCAAATGTTGTGGTCATGTTTCTCGTGATTTCAGAACCTCGGAGTTCGCGACTTCGCGACTTCTCCTCCGATGCTGATGCCCATAACCTCCACAACCCGTGGGTCAGAAGGTCCATGTTAGCATAGGATCGTTCCTTTCTCACGGCCTGAAGAACTCTCAAATAGCTCTTCTATCTCCTTATCGAGAAATCTGCACCCACAACAATACTCACGGGATCCCCTCTTTACACTTGGGCGATCGGACTTCGTGACTTTGCGAGGTCAGTGGTCAAGCATTGGAATCTCAAATCCCCAAAACCCGACAACCAGTCAACACTGACCCTTTCCTATCGAAGTTTTCCCTATCGCGATTTCGGCACTCGTGATGTCGAACAACTTGATTCTCTGACCCCCGAATCCCGATGTGCCAACCTTCCGATACACTCATGCACTTTGACTTTCAACACCACGTCACCTCTGTTGGAACTTAAGAATTCACAATATCACAAATCCTGATGCAATGAGTTTGAGACTTCACTTCGCCCGAATATCTAAAAGGGCGTGTCACCTATCCACTCACCGACTCTTGTGGGCCCACACTGTTCTCTGGGCTTTTCGGGATATTGCGTTTCACAATTTCACGATTCCTGTTGCTGTTTTCACGGGAATTCAACTTGAGAAACCCCGATGTGGGATTCCACATGTAAATCCAATGGCTCTTGTGGCTCGGATCTATGGTCCTGCCCCTCCTGAGCTTTGAACCCTTAGGGAATACTCGTCGTATCTCCCCTGCTACTCTATGAGATCTAACGACTCACGAAATTTCACGAATTCTCCTCAGAGAATTCCATCCATCCGTTCCTTTTCTCTGAGAATATCTGCACAACAAACCAAAGTGTCTCTCTCCCTGTGGAACTCGTCCTTTTGTGACTCAAAATTATGATGCCTTTTACAAACTTCAAAGCACAAATCCTATGCATTGTCCTTCAACCGTTTTGAAGGCCTTATCCTTCCTGAGCTTCCTCTCAGTGTCGAGTCTTAAAGAAGACTCTTGCACACACTCATTGTGGCAACCTTCAAACACTTCCAAGTGCTGAATCCTTTCGACCCTGCGCACACCTGTAGCAACAGTCTCTAAATGCTTCACTCAGGTTCACAACCCTGATACTTCTCCTGGCCTACGCACCCCTTGCACACCTCCTGTGTCCAACTGCACTTCCACGGAAATGATAACAAAAGCTAAACTACTTGAGCCTTTGTCAATGCATTCCTTGCGGACACTTCAACTGCACTCCTTGCAGGAACTCTTGCTCAAATAGAGAAACAATTGAAACTCATTCCTACTTCCTTTCAGACTTCACTCAAACATGAAATCATATACACAACATATAAAGAAAATGTATGACAGGAAGCAAACATTCATGAACATATCATTCAACATCCATACACAGAGAACAAACACAAAACCATGAATTTGAATCAACCTCTTTCTATTAATCCAAATGCTTGTACATGGGTGTTCTTACACAAATCTCTGCTTCTCTTCTATGCTCTTCCTGATAATGTTACAATGATACAAGTGAGGGTGTCTATATCCCGTTTCCCTCTTGCGCTCACAAACAGTCTAATCTAGAATTAAATTCTATCTACCTGCATTAACTACTTTAAATGCCTTCTTTCTACTAAGGACGAGAGAGAATTGCTCAAGGTCCATTTACAATATACAAGTGCACTCCTTCTTAAATGACTTCATTTAATATGGCGCACCAACTTCAAGTAAAATTCAAAATTTGTGTTGGCACTTGCCTAGTTGTCCTATTGCTTCCGCGCTGGCTCGCTTGATGTTGGCGATGCTCCTGCATCATACTCCCTTGCTTGAAAATTTTCATGGAATCCTTTCCATCAGCTCGTGCACAGTATGTCCATGCTTCTGTATCTCCACTTCATTATCCCAACTGACATCTTCAACTGGATGGTTCTTCCATTTGACCAGATACTCAAAGTATTACTTTCACCTGGTCCTCTTGCTCACTCTCTTGTCCAGTATGCACTCCATCTGCGGCTTATCTACAACTGGAATTTGCTTCATCCACTGGATCACTGGCTTCTTATCTCCTGTTTCTATTTCCTCAGCCCTATATGGGTACAAATCCGAGATATTTAATATCGGAGAAATTTCGATTCCATTAGGTAATTCAATCTCGTAAGCATTTGCCCCAAATTTCTTTAAGACCCTACATGGTCCTATTTTCTTCATCTTCAACTCATTGTATGTTCCTCTCGGGAACCTTTCTTTCCTCAAATGTGCCAGAACCAATTCACCAACCTCAAACTGAATTTGTCTCTTGTGTTGATCTGCTCTACGCTTATACTCCTGGCTTGAATTTTGCAACCGCTCCTTCACCTGGCTGTGAAGTTCTTTCATCGCTTCTGCGAAATCTTCTGCACTAGCGCTCCTAGTCGCAGTCTGTTCTGAATCCATCGACTCAGAAATTCCCCTCATATGCATGCCATAAATAATCTTAAATGGACTCTGGCCTGTGCTTCGATTCACTGAGTCGTTATAAGTGAATTCCACCAGTGGCAATATATGGTCCCACTCGCTGTGGTGTTCTATCACCAGACTCCTCAGCAAGTCTCCCAGACTTCTGTTCACTACCTCTATCTGTCCATCCATCTGAGGATGAGAAGTTGAACTAAATGACAAGTTAGTTCCCATCTTCTTCCATAAGGTCCTCCAAAAATGCCCTATGAACTTTGTATCTCGATCTGAAATGATGCTTCTTGGTAAGCCATGAAGTCAGACTAATTCTTTGAAAAACAGATTCGCAATGTGAGTTGCGTCACTAGTCTTCTGACATGGAATGAAGTGTACCATTTTGGAAAATCTATCCCCCACCACAAAGATTAAATCAAAACCTCTTTGCGTTCTTGGCAACCCCAACACAAAATCCATGCTAATTGCATCCCATGGCCTTTCAGGTATGGGTAATGGTTGATAAAACTCCACATTCTTCTTTCTTCCCTTCGAATTCTGGCAAATTTTGCATCTGTCCATGAATCTCTTGACGTCTTCTCGCATTCTTGGCCAAAAATATGACTTGTTCAATTTTGTGAACGTCTTGTCGCGACCAAAGTGCCATGCCAATCCTCCACTGTGTTTCTCCTTTAGCAAGTTCTCCCTCATGGAGCATTTCGGAATACACAGTTGATTACCTCTAAACAATAATCCTTCTTGGATCATATACTCCATCCATTGGCTTCTATCCTTGAGAATTTGATTCTCAGCTGCTTCATATGCCTCCTTGAAATCCTGATCATCGACGTACATGTTCCTGAGATCATCAAAACCCAACGTTTTGACTCTGAACTCCTGCAACAAAAAACACTTCCTACTCAAAGCATCAACAACTTTTTTAGAAGTCCTAGAAACATGTTTAATCACAAAAGTAAAATTCTTCATATACTCAACCCATTTGACATGTCTCTGATTCAACTTTTCCTGTTGAGTCACATACTGCAGTGCATGGTTGTCACTGTATAAGACAAACTCCTTTGGGATCAAGTAATGCCTCCATTTCTTCAATGCTTGTATGATAGCATAAAACTCCTTGTCATAAATGGAGTATTTCACCTTCACCTCATTCACCTTCTCACTGAAGTATGCTATCAGCCTGTCTTCTTGACTCAAGACTGAGCCGATTGCAAATCCACTTGCATCACATTTCACCTGAAATGTCTTCTGGAAATCCGGCAACACCAAAACTGGTTGTTCTATGATCTTCCTCTTCAACAGATTGAAACTCTTTTCAGCCTCCGTTGTCCAATGAAAAGACTCGTGTCTCTTCTTCACTGTGTCCATCATTGCTACACTAATTTCACTGAAATTCTTAATGAACTTTTGGTAGAAACTAGCCAATCCGTGAAAACTTCTCACCTCGAAAACATTCTTCGGTGATGGCCAATTCTTGATCTCTTCCACCTTATCTAGATCCATCCTCAACTCATCTGCAGAAATAACAAACCCCAAATAGATGAACTCTGTCTTCATGAATGAGGATTTCTTCATGTTTATCAACAGCTTCTCCCGCTGCAGTTTTTGCATCACTACAGCCAAATGCTTCAGATGTTCTGCCACTGTCTTACTGAAAACCAGTATGTCATCTAAATACACAGTGACAAATTTTTCGATGAATTCCTTCAGGACTTCATTCATCAACCTCATGAAATTACTCGACGCATTTGTTAAGCCAATTGGCATAACAAGCCATTCATACAACCCTTCGTTGGTTTTGAATGCTGTCTTCCATTCATCACCTTCTCTCATGCGGATTTGATGATAACCGCTTTTCAAATCAATCTTTGAAAAATATTTCACTCCACTCAAGCAATCCATCATATCATCCATCCTCGGAAATGGAAATCTGTACCTGATGGTTATCTTGTTGATCGCCCTTGAGTCAGTACACATCCTCCAGCCTCCATATTTCTTCGAATTGAGTACTGTTGGAACAACACATGGACTCAAGCTTTCTCTGACCAAACCTTTGTCCAAAAACTCCTAGACTTTCCTCTTGACCTCTTCATTCTCTTGCGGCATCAACCTGTACGTGGATTTGTTTGGTAAACTGGCTCCTGGTATGAGATCAATATGATGGCTCACACTTCTAATTGGTGGCAATGAACGAGGTAATTCATCCACTACCATGTCAGCGAACTCTTCCAGCAGTTCCTGAACTTCTTCTGGAAAATCATCCACACTTGTGCTGGTCAAAACAATTCTCGGTTTTCTGACAACAAAGAATTGTGGATCCTCCTTCTTCTTAACCTTTGTAAGAAGTTCCTTCCCACTCATGAGAAGTACAATGTTGCTCACTTCCAGTTTTACCTCCTTATCCTTGATTAGAAGCAACATGTGTGTCCTCCCATTCTTCTCTAGGGTGTATGTGTTCATTCTCCCATCATGAATCACATTCCTGTCATATTGCCATGGTCTACCCAACAATAGATGATGAACATCCATAGGAATGACATCACATAATATCTTATCATTATATCCTCCTATCTTAAATTCAACTAAACATTGTTTAGTGAGAGTTACCTGATGTCCCTTTTGTAGCCACGAAACTCTGTATGGGCTTGGATGATCAATCGTCTCCAGCTCCAACTTCTCTACCATATATGTAGAAACAAGGTTATCCATGCTACCATTGTATACAATGACCTTACATACCCTGTCCTTGGTCTTGCAAGTAATCCAGAAAAGTCTGGTCCTTTGGAATGAACTCTCCACCTCCTTCTCTGGTGTCAAAAGGACTTTTCACATCATCAACGATCTTTCGCCTTCAACATCTTCCACCTCAGCATCTCGCCTCTGTGCCTCGGTGATGTGAGTTTCTCCAATTTCTTTCTTTTTCTCTGGACACTCATAAGACTTGTGCCCATTCTTCCTACATGTGAAGCATGTGATTACTCCACCTCTTCCTCTTCCTCTACCTCTAGTGCGAGGAAAAGTGTTGTTGTCAGCATAATCTCCTCTCTGCTCAGTATGTTGTCCTCTCTGTTCAACATATGGCCCTCGCTATGAGGTTCCACCTCTCTCAGTTTGATTCTGAGGTTTCTTCCACTCCTCCTTGGGCTTCTGATACTTGTCCTGGGTGACTAATTTGCCTCTGGGATGACTTCTGCGTCGGCCTCTTTGACTCTACTTTCGGCTCAGCTTTTCTTCCACTTTCAGAGCCATCTGATAAGCATCTTCCACCATTCGGATGGTTACCATGCTCATCTCATCCTGAATGTCATACCTCAAGCCATTAAGGTATTTGGCAACTTTCTCATCATCGCTCTCCCGATGACCTGCCCTGATGTTCAATTTATAGAATTCCTCAGTGTATTCTTTCACTATCATCAGCTTCTGTCTTAGGTTCTACATCCTCCTGAACAGAGTGATTTGATAATCTTTGGGGATGAATTTTGCCTTCATCTTCACGATCATTCTGTCCTAGCTCTTGATCTTCTGCTTGCCCTTGCAACATCTGTCAGCTTGCAGTTCATCCCACCACAATGCTGCATGTCCCTTTAATCTTGTGACAGCATGCTTGACCTTCTTGTCATCTTCGACATCTTCATAGTCGAAGTATGTGTCTAGAGCTCTAATCCAGTCTAGAAGCTCCTCTGCATCCAGATTTCCCTCATAAACTGGAATGTCCATTTTCACCTTTGCACCCATCTTGCCAATAGCTTTGATCAAACATTCATTTGCTGCATCTTCGGCTGCAACTTCTTCTCCATGTTCAGCCTCAAATTCACTTTTGGAATCACTAAGATCCCCCACACTGGCTGTGCGTCTTTGCGCTATCTCCATGTCTTCGAGTCTTGCTCATAGATCATGCATCTCTCTCTCCATGACTGGATCTGTCATCTGCCTGCCTCTTCTTCTCGGCATTTCCCTATCCTCTGGATCAGGTGATTATCTGTCTCTTATCTTGGGCGGCATGGTGAATCTCTTCTCTACTACAAAAATCAAAGAACCTTTATGTGCTCTGATACCAGATTGATGCCAACACCCGTAACCTCCACAACCCGCGGGTCGGAAGGTCCACGTCAGCACAGGATCATTCCTTTCTCACGGCTCGAAGAACTGTCAAATAGCTCTTCTATCTCCCTATCAGGAAATCTTCACCCACATCAATACTCATGGGATCCCCTCATTACACTCAGGCGATTGGACTTTGTGACTTCATGAGGTCAGTGGTCAAGCGTTGGACTCTCGAATCCCCAAAACCTGACAACCAGTCAATACTGACCCTTTCCTATCGAAGTTTTCCCTATCACTATTTCGACACTTGTGATGTCGAACAACTTGATTCTCCGACCCCTAAATCCCGATGTGCCAAACCTCTGATACACTCGTGCACTTTGACTTTCAACGCTACGTCACCTCTGTCGAAACTTTCGAATTCACAATATCGTGAATCCTGATGCAATGATTTTGAGACTTCACTTCCTCTGAATCTCCGAAAGGGCCTGTCACCTATCCACTCACCGACTCCTGTGGCCCCACACTGTTCTCTGGGATTTTCAAGATATCACATTTCACAATTTCATGATTCCTGTTGCTGTGTTCATGGGACTTCAACTTGTGAAACCCCGATGTGGGATTCCAAGTGTAAATCCGACGGCTCCTGCGGCTCAGATCTATGGTCTTGCCCCTCCTGAGCTTTGAACCCTTAGGGAATACTCGTCGTATCTCCCCTGCTACTCTGTGAGATCTAACGGCTCACGGAATTTCATGAATTCTCCTCAGAGAATTCCATCTATCCGTTCCTTTTTTCTGAGAATCTTTGCACAACAAACCAAAGTGTCTCTCTCCCTATGGAATTCGTCCTTCTGCGACTCAAACTTACGATGCCTTTTACAAAATTCAAAGCACAACTCCTTTGTTCTATCCTTCAACCGTTTCGAAGGCCTTATCCTTCCTGAGCTTCCTCTTAGTGTCGAGTCTTAAAGAAGACTCTTGCGCGCACTCCTTGCAGAAACCTTCAAAAACTTCCAAGTGTTGAATCCTTTTGACCCTGCGCACACCTGCAGCGATAGTCTCTAAGTGCTTCACTCAGGTTCACAACCCTGAGACTTCACTTGTCCTGTGCACCCCTTTCACAGCTCTTGTGCCCAACTACACTTCTGCGGAAATGAGAACAAAAGCTAAACTACCCGAGCCTTTGTCAATGCACTCCTTGCGGATACTTCAACTGCACTCCTTGTAGGAACTCTTGCTCAAATAGAGAAACAATTGAAACTCATTCCTACTTCCTTTCATACTTCACTCAAACATGAAATCATATACACAACATATAAAGAAAATGTATGACAGGAAGCAAACATTCATGAACATATCATTCAACATCCATACACAGAGAACAAACAGGAAACCATGAATTTGAATCAACCTCTTTCTATTAATCCAAATGCATGTACATGGGTGTTCTTACACATATCTCTGCTTCTCTTCTATGCTCTTCCTGATAATGTTACAATGATACAAGTGAGGGTGTCTATATCCTGTTTCCCTCTTGTGCTCTCAAACAGTCTAATCTAGAATTAAATTCTATCTACCTACATTAACTACTTTAAATGCCTTCTATCTACTAAGGGTGAGAGCAAATTTCTCAGGGTCCATTTACAATATACAAGTGAGCTCCTTCTTAAATGACTTCAATTAATATGGCGCACCAACTTCAAGGAACATTAAAAATTTACGTTGGCACTTGCCCAGCTGTCCTATTGCTTCCGCGCTGGCTCACTTGATGTTGGCGATGCTCCTGCATCATCCTCACAAATCTTCGACTCTTCACCTTCCGAGATCCGAACTCCCAAGGTGCCTAAGCGCTTGTCACAAGTTGCCACTCACGATTTCATGAGTTGAAACTCCCAACTCTTGCTTCCAAATTTCACAATACCCAAAATATCGATACAGGCACGCTCCTTTTCTTGTCAGCACCCTCTGCACGTGACCATCGGCTAGGCCTAACTCTAGCACTTTTCTCTTCTCGCCACTTTGTGAGTTTTGATGTTGAACTCCCAGCTCTTGTCTCACGAATCCCTGAGACACAAGAGGTCAATGGAGTATTATCTTCTTTCAACAGATGAAACGCATCCACCCATCTCTTCCACGGGCCCACCTCGTGATTCTACCACTTGTCCCTCGTACTATATTCGTACTTCACGATTTCGCTCCTCAAGCAGTTCCACCTTTGTATCCCCAACACCTGAAGTGCTGAGATCCCGAACTTGTCAGCCACCTTATCACAACTTGTGACTTTGAGATTTTTGGGATGGAAGTCTCAACCTCCTCTCCTCCGAAACGCCCAAATGTCGAATACTAATACACGTCACTGATAGTAGGCCCCACACACATGTTTCATTTCCCCTTCAGGACTTCACCTTTCACAACCTAGAGTACCCAACCTTTGGGCTCTCACCTCGTGAACCTCTGAATTCGCAAGATCTCTAGATCTCTGCCACCTATCCTCCCCGAATGGGCGGCTGTGATCCACTCACCACTTCGCTAATTCACCTTTCACGACTTCGTGAATCTCGCTACAAGGCCTTCGGTTCTCCTGCTCACAAAACCCCGAAATGCCGAAATGCTTGGATTCCAACACGTGTCCAAATCTTGACCCCACAATGGAACCTTCCACCTTGTCGGGGTTTCGGACTTCGCGATTTCACGAATCCAAATGTTGAAGTTTCAGTATTTCCACCCATGAAACCCCGAAATGGAATTTCGCGAGTAAATCCAATGGTCCTCATTGGCATGAATCTACGACCCTCTCTCTCCTAAGCTTCCACTTGTAGAAAACAACCACCATAACCTCCCCACTTGTCTGTGAGATATGATAGCTCGCGGGACTTCGTGAATTCTCCATGGAGAATTACGACCGTCCGCTCTCCCTTCAAGAACTTCTGCACTCTTAAGCAAAGTGTTTTGGTATGAAACCTAACCACCTGCAACACAAACTTGTGATGCCTCCTTTCAATGTCTCAAGGCACCAACCTTCTGTTCTTTTCTTCAACAACTGTGAAGACCCTATATCTCCCGAGCTTTCTCCAACTCCGAGTCTTAAAGAAGACTCTTTCATGCACTCCTTGCAGCAAATCCTTCAATTACTTCAAAGAATTGAAGTCCTTTGACTCTGCACACTCCTTGCAACAACAGTCTCTCAACAATCCTTCAGGTCTTACAAACCCTGAAACTACTCTTGGCCTGCACACACTTTGCATGGCTCCTGTGCCTAACTGTACTTTTGAGGAAATGAGAACAAAAGCTGTTGGTTGTGGAGCCTGATTATCTTCCTGATGCAGAGGTTCTTTGCTTTCATCTGTGTCTATACCCCATGAAGTATTT
>SNQJ01S0022317.1:0-10728 GCA_010110895.2 Picea sitchensis
GATAGATGAGTACCTCTTTTTAATTTAACAAGCTCGAGGAGGGTAACACATGCTCGATATAACTCACCTTCAGTAAGTTCCTCTTTCTTTGTTTAACTAACTGGAAGAAGTAAGGGTTTGGTCCCATATGGGCCTGTCGATGTTTTGTTTAACGAGTCCAAAGATAGAAAACTCAAAGGTTTTTCATGATTATAGAGTTTGGAAAAACACTTAAAAGAGAACTCTCTCAGTTCCTTTTTCGAAAGTAGTCTGATGAGACTGAAAAAGAGATAAACTATTGCTCAACAGACGTTTTCTTCAAATACTTTAACGAGCGTGAAGAGAACAAGGTCGCTCGACTATCTTTTCATCTTTAGAGAGTTTGAAAAGAACTTAAAGATGACTCCATTGTTGTCATTTTTCGTAATGTTAGTCTTGCGAGGCCGAAAAAGAGATAAATTATCACTCAAAAGACGCCCTTTCAAACCTTTTAACGAGTGGGAAAGGAATCAAGATCACTTGACAATCTTTTCATGTTTAGAGAGTCTGAAAAGAGCTTAAAGGAGACTCCAGGGGGTTCCTTTTTTGTGTATCCATACAGGTCCGAAAAAGAGATAAAAGTCTACCTGGATGCATTCTCATGTATTTATGAGCACGGGAAAGAACAAAGACTAAGCTCGGTGTGCCCCCAGCATGAAAGCTAGTGGCTTAACTCCAAAATGATTAGCAAAGGCTGGAGACATGCTTTCCAAGCTTCAATTCAGTCACTGATTTTAATGTTGTCACTAATTTCTCTAGTAGATGAGAAAACGAAGAAGGGTGGATGAAAATAAGATTCAAGAGATGTGACTGTTTCATTTTTTAATGAGCTTGACATAGGAAAAAAACTCTGCTCAGGACCTCTGTTTCATTTTTTAGCGAGCTTGCCACAGAGAAGAGAAACTATGCTTGTGGCCTCTATTTCATTTTTTAACGAGCTTGCTACAGAGAAGAGAAACTATGCTCGTAACCTCTGTTTCATTTTTTAACGAGCTTGCCACAGAGAAGAGAAACTGTGCTCGTGGTTTCTTCCTGATCATGGCTTCCGAGAGGATAACACTCTGGAAGGATACTATGTCAAGGGACAAAACTCGGTCATGGCTTCCAAGAGATCTTCGCTGGATGGAAGATAATCACTTGGGAAGGAACAAATGTCGAGGGTCGCGATAGGAGTAAGGAGATCAGGCTCCAATAACCCTACTGAAGAAATCACCATGTCTACTACCGGATCCAAATCATCAGAAGTTGAAAGCATGGGAGACGATAGAAAATCGACATCAGGAGGGGAGATAGATTGTAGACCTTCCCGAATTTCTTCATGAGGGGGAAGAAAAGAGGATCGATGATGGTTATGATCCTGAGGTAACTTGTCAATACGAAGCATGTCCAGAATAGATTCATCAAAAGGAAAAATTGGGGAAATGCAGTCGATTGCAGACGATAAGGAACGCAATCGTGATTGCATCGAGGAAACATCAGGCACCAATAGATGTGGGTCATTCGACGAGGGAGAAGCGGATGGGATAAAAACGTATGATGTTTCGGCTGGACTAAGTGGCATGGTGTCACTTAGTGCATCAAATTCCAATGGACAAGGTACAATACAAGGGTCAGATGATTCCAAAGATTGATAAGCCACAATTGAAATCATATCGACGATGGCAATATGATGTGTAGTCGGTGGAAGTGGTGTAGGGAAGGTACCCATGAGGCTAGAATCTTTCAGTAAGCCAACACCAACGCTTTCATATGTGATCTTGTGGTCTCCCAAGAAAGGAATATTGTTGGTAGCAGAAACGCGAGCATCGGTCGTGCATAAATCCAACTGATCAACAGTGACAATTTTGCCCTGATGAGGAAATTGGACACATCGAAAAACTGACGAGGCAACGACAGTCATAGCATAAAACCAACTTCTTCCAAGTAACAAGTTGTAATCGAGGGGAGCATCGACCACCTCAACATCAACAGTAACAATTTTTCCACCCAATTGGATGGGCAGGGACTGTAAAAGCCCATGGGGATGAAAACCTCGCCCGTCGAAGGCGCGTAACATTGTTGGGGATTTGTTGAGTGCTGGTGATTTTAAACCTTTCCAACACGCCAAAGACATGACACAAGTCGAGGCTCCCTCATCCAGAATAGTTCGGTGGATTTGTTGATTGTGAAAAACAACATCAACTTGCAAAGCAAGTTGGTGGGAGAGTCAAGATGCATAATTGTCCAGTTTAAACATGATTTGATTGGACGACTCAGGATCAACAACGCCAAGTGCGGCCAAGAGCGTTCTACGTTGACTGTGGCAGTGCTGTAGAACTTCTAACGTAGACATAGCACACAGTGCTTGAGCCAAATCTTCAACAATGTTGTAGTTCTGGGCGGCACGTGAACTAGGATTAAAGATAGCTTTGCGGATAGTGCTCTTAGGAGGGCATAAGATAGAGTCGAACGTGGGTTTCTCAATCTGAAGTGGTCTAGACAGAGGATTAACCGATGGTAGACTGACGGAGGACGATGATGGATCCGGTAAAGTACCGGTACCGTTAGTGTCTTTTCCTTTGTCAGGGTTACCTGGTGTGTCGTATGTCTTAGAGCGAGTGGTCAAATTGATCCCATTAAACATATAAATATGTGCACTCGATGAGGCCTCATCATGAGGATCGCTAGAACTACCCCCCAGTGAGGGGGTTTGAGAAACCATGGATTGCTGCTGTGGAAAAGGTTGAGTAAGCATAGCGGGTTGTGACTTTCCTTGGAAAATTTTGGCCACTTCATTGCGAAGTGGACAATCTCGAGTGTAGTGATCGTCACCACAAATGATACACGTGAATTTTAGTTTCCGTTGTGGTTGCTTTTCGATAGTAGGTGTTTGATTTTTTGGTTGTTCATTATTATTTTTTGATTTATTCTTTGTCTTCTTCTTACCTCCGGATTGTTGTGAAGGGGTAGATTGAACTGCATTCACCTCAGAGATCTGAGTTTGGGGAGAGGTAGAGGAGGGTGTAGTTGATTTGGAAAAATATTGAGTTTTGACGGAACCGATAACACCATCCGCATGAGATGAGGATGATGGCTTAGAAGGATCGGTATTAGCTCGAGCAACATTTAGAAGAAAATCATACAAAGTACCAGATTGGGAATAAACCAAATATAAATACTGAGCCCGAGCGATGGCTTGTTCCTCTGTGACCGCACCACCCATAGAAACATCGTGAGCGATTGGGGGTAATAATGATTTAGTAAACCATTCCGCCAATAGTATGTCAGGAATGACTGCCTTGATCATCCTTCGTCATCGCCTCCACTCATGAATATGGTCAGAGATATGCACGGAGTTAGTTTGACGAAGGGAGGTCAAGAGTTCAGTACCCATCTCGTAGCGAATGGGCAGTTGAAAGTGCATGAGGAAAGACAGGGCAAGGGAATTGAAATCATGAAAAGAAGCACGTGGTAGTTCAATATACCACTTTGCTGCTGAACCGATAAGTGTTCACTGGAAAAGACGCAAACGTATAGAATCATCCACGAGGGAGTTTGATGAACACCATACATGGAAAGTCATCACATGGTTGTTCGGATCTTCGCCAGGGTTTCCGTCAAATTTTGGAATATTAGAAGGAAGTTTAGTTGGAATGACTGGCCAAACCGGTGAATGAAAAATAGGATCATTAGTTAACCGAGACAAGTCTGGGAGATCCAGAGTCGCAAGGAAAGGTAGTTGTCGGTTAATGTGCGAATGATACTGGTGCGACATAGGAACACCGATAGGACCGTAGACTGGGTTAGGTGGATAGTTGTAACCAGTAGGTCCTCCTACATATGGTTGTTGCTGGCCAGGATAAGAAGGATTCGATGGTGCATGATAAACATTGGCATAACCCGGTGGTTTCTGAACATTATAGGCCGGGTGATTTATTTGCCCGTGAGGAGGATAAACATTTTTCCCTTGAGAATAGTAAGGAGTAGATCCTGGAGGCGGGTACACATGAGGCCCATGAGGAGGATAAGACTGTGGTCCTGGAGAACTCCAGGTGGCGTTTGGGATGCTGCCCAGATAAGATTGCCCGTAAGATATTTCGGAAGGGACAGGATTGGATACTCCTCCTAGTGGGTTATTATACAAGTGCCCCCCAATGTGGGGTTGAGTAAAAGTGCCTCCTGAAGATACTCCCCAGGATTGTGAAGGGTTTCCAGCAAATGAGGGTTGCCCCCCTGCTAGCGATGGATTTATGACTGGGGTATGACTGGAAAATGGAGGTTTCCCTCCAGGAGGAGCATGAAAAGGGGGCTGTCCCCCAGGAGGGGTAGGCCCGCCATGGAAAGGTAGTCCTCCAGGAGGAAAAGGTTCATTGGATGGTGGTTACCGTCCAACCGGTTGTGTTTGGCCAGCAGGGGTTTGCGTTCTCGGGTGAGAAGATGTCTCAGTAGGATCATGTGGAACATGTAGAGCTGTAGAGTAGAAGCTTATAGAAATGGGGGTAGAGATTGAAGTGCTTTGGGGGTGAGTAGAGGTGATGAGTCTAACATTAGGATGGACTTGTGCTGGTGTAGTAGTAGAGTTAATAACCTGATCGACTGGGTGATTCATGGTTTGACCGGATGGTCCTGTTTCACTAGGAGGGTCATGGGGATGAAAGGGTTGTCGAAAGGATTCGAAATGTTCATAGAGATCGTGTCCTGATGAAGTCCTCCATACAGAATGAGCAGGTGTGGGATTGGTTTCTACTGCGGTGCTAGGACGAACAAGAGTTCTATACTCATCACCAAAGATTGGTTCTGTGGATCCCATATATGTTTCGGTAAAAATCCTCTCCGATAATCGTGGGACCTCTTCGTCTATGACATTCCCAAGGGAGTCTAAATGAACTAAAAGTGGTTCGAGAGGGGTTACCGACACAGATGTAGTGGGATTTGCAACCGTAACCAAAGTGTCTTCTGGGTTATCTAACATAGGAGCAATAGCACTTCCAGCGTCAGATTGATTTTCTACCTCTCTACGGTAGTTGTCTTCTGGAGGGTTAGGAGGTAAGGGTTGATAGGCTTCCGGAGGCAACCCTTGCATCCTACGTGATTGGTGAAGACCTTGATCGTCTACGGGCTCAATTGTGGAAAATAACAGAACACACTGAAAATCTAGGGCCAACTAACAAAAAGAAACAACATACGCTAATAAAATCTAGGAATCAACCAAGCAGGCAAAAACTTCTCTCGATGATCGTACTAGTTGGTGATGAAATCCAACGTCGCGTGATCAAGTTGAGAAGGGGCTGGGATATGGTGGAACAATTACAATGGCGACCTGCTTAACGGACTTTCACCTTGGTGCAAGCTTCCACGCAATAATTGTGGATTTACCCTCCAAGGAGCCTGAGTGAGTTTGACCAATGTCTGTTCCAGGTACAGTGAGACTTCCCTTCACCGTCACCTTGTGTAAGTACCTAAAGATCATGGCAACTAAAGACACCAATTCGCAGTGAGTCCCTGGGCGGGTACAGTCGACAGTCCGATCCAGAGCGTATGGGCAGGATAACAAGTCCAAAATCAACCCGAGAGGCTCCCACTATTAATCGTGGGTATACCTCCAAGTGACCCCCAATATACGATCCGACCACTACAAACAGTTGAACCGCGGAGGGATAATATCCGTAATTCGCCCGAATGCGACCTCGTGCGTAACCCCTGTGTGAGAGGGGGATCCCAAAAAACCAATACGGCAATTGGATTTGACTCTCCCTAACTCAGGATGCTAATGTTTGTTTTGAAAACTTTGGAGAGTTGTACTCATAGCTTAATCCAAAGTGCTAACCCTAGTCTATTGTTGGTGGAAGATCCTAAAAAAAAAAATGTTCTAGATAATTTTTAATCATCGTTCGTTTTACAGCTGTTCTTTACTCAAAGGGTGTACGAAAGTGAAACTGATGGGATGAGGACTCAATTCCCAAAAAGATGCATGAAAGATGATAAGAAATCGTTTCTTTTCAATGAACGCCTATTTAAGGGAAAGAGAAAGATTCGTTTTCACTTTCAAACACTAATATGAAATGCCCTCTATCAATTGGTTCTCAATCGAATCTAATGAAATGCTAAAACATTTTCAAAAATGCCTTCTAATATGCAAACCAATCACTAAAATGTATCTTTTGTCGTTTGTATGCGAATGATGATTAATTCAATGCAAAGACTTCTCCTGCTAACTACCCTTTCAGATCAAGGGGATTCGGACAAGTATGAGCAGATTTCACACAAACAACACACACCCTCTTGCTATGATTGAAACAAGAAGAAAACAGAAGAGAAACAATAACAAAGCAAAATCAAACAATTCACACAAAAGAGAGATGTTTTAAGAACAATGACCTCAAAGAAGCGAACAAGATGATTCACCGATTGTTGATGCCCTTCACCAGAGTTCCCGCTCAGTCGAATAGGAGAGAAGAAAGCAGTGGATTGATTTCAAGCTCTCAACAACAAAAACTCAAAAATAAGGAAGAAGGCCACCAACTCTGAACAACAAGGTGCTTATTCCTCAGAAGGCAGAGTGTCAAATGTCATTAGGAAGATGTAATGAAGCATCAAGAAGCTGGACAAAGGCAAAAACAGAGACTGAGTTGCAAAAAACACAATTCTGGAAGGTAATTTTGCAAAAAAGAGGCTGGCGCTCTGGTGTAAGGGCCACCAGAGCATTATAAAGCTCTGTTTGAGACCTTTAGGGAGTGTGGAGCTTTTGAGAAAGGGTTAGGCAAGGAGAACTTGATGAAACTGCTACATTCCATCTATGGCTGTACGTAACATTTTGTCCTCATTAATGTAAAATGCTTGGCTTGTTTCTTTCTAATTTGTGTTTGACATTACATGAATTTGTCTCTAAGTAGATAGGTCTGCTTCGAACTAATCTTGATAGAATAGGAAGTGGTTGGACTTTGTTTGTCTACAGGGCTTATCGAGGAGCTCAAAGATTGGAGTTCAACTTGGAGCGTCCAGGGACAAACACCGGTAAAAGGTACGTCTTTCCTCCTTCCTCTTCATGCATTAGTTTGTGTAGACCTAAAAGGAAGTCAGTGACCATGATAAGCACTTTCTGTCTTAGAGTTAAGTGTCTAGCTCTTTGAGGAGATCTGCCTTTTCGCAGGAAGATTTTCCTTCAACAGAAACTGATGATCGTACTAGGGATTCGAATCCAACTGCCTTCCAAGATTGAAAAGATCTTTCCCCCATTCTTCTCAACAAACCAATTGCTGCCTAGAATAGGTAGCGCTCCCTCAAAATGGGTGTTAGAGCGTTATAACGTTCCCTAGCAAGGTTTTTGGGGGTGCCAACACTTCCAAAAGTAGTAGCGCTCTTTCAAAATGGTAGAGGCAGTGTTATAACGCTCCCTAACAGTCTATAGGGGGGAGACGACACTCCTGAGAGAGGTATAGTTGAGCGCTCTCCTCTAAAAACCCAAATTCAATGGTTCTTTCAGATGACAAGAGGTACATAACTCCAATTAACCATTCCTCTTCTTCCAAATCAAGTGTTTGAAGTGTTTCAAGTGTCTTTTTGATGTCGTTATAAGTATGACATAGGCATCATGGCAGTATTCTTTGCTTGACACTTGCGACACTTGTGAGCAAAATGCGACACTTGTAATGATGACACTTGAGACACTATCGAAGTGAGTAATTTTGATGTGTAACACTTGGCATTAGAATTCTATAAAATATCTTGAACCTATTGGCGGATGTGCTGGATCCGCTCGATGAACTAGGTGGCTTTGTCAGCTTCAGTTGGAGCATGCGACAAGTCTTTCTGGGTGGTCGCAAGGGGTAGTGCAACATCCATGGGACCCTATGGTTGAAATCCCAACCTGATCTGAAAGGGGTTTTGGTCAATTGAGCTATGTATGGCTCTATTGTAGTTGTGTTGAACATAAGGAAGAATCTCATCTTAGGTGTAGGGGTGCTTGGAATTGTACATGCACATGATGTGCACGATCATCCGGTTGACAACCTCGGTTTGGCCATCCGTCTGTGCATGGAAGGCAGTGGACTTGGTGAGCTTGGTGTCCAATAATGACCAGAGACTCAACCAGAATGTGTTGAGGAACCGACTGTCCCGATCTAAGATAATCATTTGTGGGATCCCAAAGTGTACCCACACTCGTTCAAAGAAAAGCTTGGTAGTGGCCTCGGCCATGATGCTCTCTTACAGGTGGCCATAATTTCCATCTTGGAAAAGAGATCAACAACCAAAAAAACACAGTCATTTCCCCGCTTGGTGGACAGAAGGCCCGGCATGTAGTCCATTGAGATGGATTCCTAGGTCTTGTCGGTAGTAGGCAAAGGAGTGTATATGCCTTGTTTCTTAATGGCCGGTTTGGCAATAATGCAACAAGTGCAGGATCAAATATACTTTATGACATCCTGTAGAAGTTTCGGCTAGTAGAAAGGTCACTGCAACACTACCACTTTATTTTCCACGCTGAAGTTTCCTGCCACCCGACAATAGTGGGATTCCCAAATCAGCTTCGCTCGCTCGCTTGATGGAATGCATAGATGGCCCAGATGGCACAACAACCCATCCTAAAGATGGAAATTGGTGACAGATGTGTTTGTGTGACGTTGTCGGTAGGGCTAGGTGTTTTATGACCTCTACTGATATGAGGTTCTTCTTTCTACTGCTATCAATGATGAAGTGGAACAGAGTGCCTTTTACGCACATTTGTTAATGAAAGAGGCACTCACCTTCCTCTAGCTCATCATATTCACCAGGCTGGATCTTGGTGGTAGCAACAGTGGAACTGGGTTCTGCGTCAATAATCTGTCTCCCATTTTTCGATTTTGACTTAGATTCAAAATCCGCATCTGATTCAAAGGCCTTTACCTCAACCACCAATGGTTGCTTTGAGCGACAATCAATAATGTTATGCCATGGGATCTTATGGAAGTCGCACCACTTCCTGGTATCTTTCTTTGTCTTCTCATTGCCCTTCTTTTCTTACAGCTTGTACTGGTTATCCCGAGCTTTCCCATATTTTCTCCATCCTTTGTTCTACGGGTTGGGGCTGCCCTTTCCCTGCTTTTGCTGTGAGGGGTTCCCAGACCCAAACTACCGCGTCTTTTGTTTCGGCTTATTCTCGATTTTGATGACACATCGATAGGCCATGCCCAAAGATGAGATGTCCAACAACTCCATTTTTGTCTGAATGTATCTATGCATACCATTGCGGTACTTGATCACCAGATGTCGCTCAAAATCTTTGATACCCATCTTGGTGCGGAAGGTATGGAAGAAATTAGTGAACTCTGGCATTCTTTGGTCTCTTTCCTGCCGGAGTGTGATCCATCTTGTATACAAGTCAGCATAACTTTTAACATGGTAGTATTGTTCCTTGATAGCATCCCTAAAGGAACACCAAGTGGGTGAAACTACAAATAATGTGGATCCCTCTATTTCCTTTTTCTCACAGAAAGTCTCCCACCAATCTTTGACATGGGGGATGACCTTGAGGATCGCAAATGTACTCTTTTGTCTATCAGAAAAGTTGTGGACAGAAAAATACCCTTCTAGAAGGTTTAACCATTTATCTATGACATCGCCATCTATTTTACCTTCGAATATAGGAATATCAAAATTGATTTGTACCTTGAAGGTGGTGGTGCATCTTGAGGTGGATGTGTCGCTTATCGATAGTCGTCGAAGGATTTGTGAAAAGTTGTCCATCATCTCGTTCCTCTGTCGCACAAGGGATTCCTCGTGCAACATTTTAAAAGTATCTCCTATCCCGTCGTATTTATTTTCGCCCACCATGGATGGTTTCTTGGGTGTGCAAGAGTATTTTTCGTCAAGAGAGGAAAGTTGGAGACCCAACTCTCTATACCCTAACCATGTCGGGGACATGCATTGAATAAAATGACAAGGAGCATACAACTCTGATACCATTGATCCAGATTTATGAACGGAATGAAATGAAACCATAGTTTTATAATATTAACACAAAGATACAAAAAAACTTGGTTTCTATTAAATAAGAAATATGTTGAAAACTGTAAAATGCAGACTGAAGACAAGCTTACTAGAATGGTGGCAACTTATCTCTAAGAAGAGATGTGACAGCTACGCTCATTCACAAGAATATGAGTATAATGAGACTCTGAAGGAATTTTTACAATAAACATGAATGCCAAAACCCTAGACATCCAAAAAACCTAACTCTAGGAGATGAGGCGCCAAAAGTCATGTGGGCCCCGTTGGGGTAAGTTAGTACATCAACTTCCCGGGGTCGTAACTTTTGCATACGATCTCCATTTAGGGCGCATGATAGCTCATTAGAAAGGTATTGACGATGAACTTCATTTAAGGGGCTCAATCAAATCATTATACTATTATTGATGTGCATGATCGCGAAAAATGTCGTTTAGGCCCTCAAAATGGCCCCGGAAGTTCAAGAACTGAAAAACTGCTAAAAATAGTAAGTTGCCAAAAAATTGTTTTAAGCCAGTTGGACAAGGTGGGTGGCCACCGAGATTCTCCTGGATAAAAAAGATTAATATTTTTTATTTTTTTATTAGCTGGATGTCTAGTTTTTTAGTGGCAAGAATGTTTAAAAACCTAAAAAAAAATGTAATTTCAATTTTTTTTTATATAAAATTTATATGTTTTTTTTAAAATAAAAATTATATGTTTTTTTTTTATAAAAAAAAACATTTTTCTAAATGTAATGAATATATA
>SNQJ01S0022317.1:20486-32492 GCA_010110895.2 Picea sitchensis
AGGAGTTTGACGTTTGGGAGAATTGGAGTTTGCTGATGCGCAAACCATCGAAGCCTGAATTCCCAAAGCAAAAGAGTAGAAGTGGTGTGGCAGGATGACGTCGCCAATAATGACGTGGACACATGGGATGTGTGCCATGCGTCAATGAGTTAAGAACCTTTGGATGATTGAAATGCTAGTTAGAACGTGACACATGTCACCAATATGATTGGGCCATGCGTCCGCTTCTAATATTTCTCCACGTTCCCCTCCTCTTGAGCATGGATGGTGGATCCCTTGATGGTCATAGTGGATCCGTGGCACCAGATTGTGAAGTCCGGAGACTTAACACTCGAGAATAAACAATTCATGATGGAATGGGAGGAATAAATCCCTGAAGTTCCATAGCATCGAAGTAACTTGATGTAATGATGTCACCGAGGGTGACATGGAAGTATTTAGAGACTGATGGTTCAGGATAATTGGGGTGTGAAAGGTGAAAGCCTTCGAAGTCTCGAGGCCCCGAAGCTCCAAAGTCTCGGAGCCCTGAAGTTGGGAGTTCCATAGCAAGTATCAACCATTGGATGCTAGGAAGACATGGACCATTGATCCACCTTACTTCGCAAGTTCACCAATTTGACACTCCGAGAGGTTTGCTGGGAATTGATTTGGAAACCGTCGAATCTGGAGTCCCCGAAGCTCCGATCCGCTGTAGATATGAGAAAGGAGTCTTTGCGCATTTTTTAGTTCGTTGTTCTGTGATGTTTGGGACACGTGGAAAAAGGAAACCTATGAAGCTCCAGAGCTCGAAGTTTCAAGGCTCCAGATAAGCGCCCAAATCATTAGTACTGGGTCACAGTCGTGGTCACATGCGAACCAAGGGCTGAAGAAAAGGAGCTAATGCCCGAAAATTATTGTAGAACAGAGCTGGGCTTAGAGATAGAATCCTGAGAGGTTCTTGATCGACAAAGGCCCACTGAAAATGGAGTCAGATATTATTTTGTTGAACCATATTGGTTTATGTTATTTTGGAAAAAATTTAAGCCTAGTAGCCTGACAAAAATTCGGCTGACTGCACATTTTACAGAGTTAACAATTAATTGAACCAAACCGAATTGTTCCACGATGCAGAGAAATGAAGGAGGCACATGATGCTTACAGTTCATGGAATGAAGTTAGAGGAATGGATGTCCATTTTGGAGTTGAAGGATCAAACTCCAATGGGCATGGAGAAGAGATTAATAAAGAAGGGATCATGATGAAAATCATTAAAAAGTTGCAAAAACATGTCCAAATTTACTGGGCAGATAAAAAAAGGCTTATGAGAGCCAGGGAGCAACAGTGAGACTTCAACATGAAGTTGATGCAAAGCCTGGAAATAATAGAAAATAAATTGGATAAGGAGAGTGGCTCAAGCAAATTAGGAAGTCACAGGTTTCCTGATGAGAAAAGAAGAACAAGAAGTGTTAATATACAACACCAACACTCCCCGAGGCATTCCAATAAGAGAGAACACAACAACTCAAGTCCATCCCCTATCAGGAAGCATAAGAGGTTTGGGGTGGATGAGATACGAGGGGAAATGAACAAAATCAAACCTCCTACATTTGATGGGGAGCTTAAGAAGGATGAAGATGCAGAGACAAGGCTGTTGGGCATGAGAAAATATTTTCAATTGCATAATTATTATTCTCATGCAGAAGGAATAATTGCCATCTACCAACTCAAAGGAAAGGAATCCATGTGGTGGGATCAACTTGTGCACCATCTACCATCCTAAAGGAAAGGAATCCATGTGGTGGGATCAACTCTTGCGTGAATCACATTAAAGAGAAAAAATGTTACTTGAGGGAATTCAGGCATTTTGAAAAAAAAAAAATACTTAACTAAGAGACACTATGACAAGAAAATGAAAGAGTTATTTTACAAGCTTGGGAGTATGAAATAGATGAATATGAAAGAAGGTTTTTAGAATTGATGAAGTATATTTCTTTCATCAAGGATGAGACAGCTATCATTTAGAGGTACTTGAGTGGTTTGCCATCATCCACCAGTGACAAAATACAATACATGATCCAAAAATATTGGAGGATACCATAAGATGAGCTAAGTGCCTATATGATTAGCAAAAAAGCAAAGCCAACTTCTTCAAAAAATATTTGAAAGACAAGAATAAATTCAATATGATCGTAGAGGAAGAATGGAATTAAGCCACCATTCTTAAAAATAATCCTTAGGGACAACCAACTTCTAGAGAACCCAAATGATTGAGACATGGTCAAAGGCCAAGGTAGCCACCCATTCAATGTCTGGTTGTAAAGGAGATCATATGTATATATATTGTCCTCACATAAGTGAAAAGTATTGTCTACAATGTTCAATGAGTCAAAACAATGGAGACATAGCGTATATAAACAAGATCTATGCAGCCCCGACAACAAGTAAGCAAAGTATCAATCACATATGATTGAAGGCGGGAAGGTAAGGATAAACAACCAAACCATTACAATTTTAATTGATTCGTGAGCTAGTCATAGTTATTATATAGATCTTAAGATGGTGGGAAGTTTGCATTTTCCAAGAAACAAGCATGGAAAACTGTTGTTGGTGTAGCCGCTCACCATAGACAAAATGCTAATGAGATGGTTAAGCTTCGCGTCTTTATGGACATGAATGGATCGAGAAAGCACAAGGGCGATTTGAACATCTTGCCTTTAGGTTCTTATAACGGCCTAATTGGTATGGATTGGTTAGGACCAACACCATGCCATCTAAGAATGTCATAACAAGGCATTCACTTACTCCTAGATGAGGAAGGTAAAATAAGGAAAGTGCAAGGAATTCCTAGTATGTTGACTACTAGAGAAATTTCAACAATGCAACTAAAAAGTGTTATAGGAAGGGCTTAAAGAGGAAGATATCAACAAGACCTTTAGGACAAGGTATGGTCATTATGAGTTCACAAGCAGCCATTTGGTTGTCAAATGCACCAATTGTTTTTATTTGCTTAATGAATGGTGTTTTCCGAGAATATTTAGAAAAATTTGTCATTGTATTTTTACACATCCTTGTATATTCTAAGTCTAAGAAGAGCATGAGCATCATTTGAGGATGGTGCTGTAAGTGCTAAGAGAACATCAACTCAGATGCCAATTGAGCAAGTGCTCATTTTACTAAAATCGAATCCATTATTTGGGGCATATCATTCTCGCAGGATGGATAACAAAGGATCCCGAGAAGATAGAAGCCATTAGAGAATGGTTAATAGCCAAAGAATGTGGACCTAGAGTTCAGATCCTTCATGGGTCTAGTCGGCTACTACAGAAGGTTCATTATAGGGTTTTCGAGAATATCTCATTCCATCACTTCCTTGCAAAGGAAGGGGAAGAAGTTTCAATGGACAAAAGAATGTGAAATAGCCAATAATTGAAGCAGCTTGTTAACCGCTCCAATTATGAGGATTGCGACTAAAATGAAGAATTCATGGTGCGCATAGATGCATGTAAAGAAGGACTTGGTAAGTCCCTACCAAAAGGGGTTTGTTTGCATGTTGCGAATCAAGAAGCTGAAGGAGCATGAAAGGCTCTATGCCACTCATGATGTCGAGTTGGGAACCATAGTGCACACTTTGAAGAAGTGGAGGCACTCACCTCATGGGAAAGAGGTTTGAGCTAAGGATAGACCATAATGGTTCTGAAATATTTATTTTATTAGCCAACTCTAAATTCCGTGCAAAGTGATGGTTAGAATTTCTCGAATAAGGACTCTTTGATATAAAGCATATCAAGGGGAAAGAGAACAAAGGGCATGATGCACTCAACGTATATGTACGAGTTGCATGCTACAACCATTACCATATACAAAATTAACCAGATTTGAAAGACAAAATTGTGGAGGTCAAAAATCAGATTTGTAATACATGGAATTGGTAACAAAATCATGTTAAAGGTAAAATGAAGTAGAAATTTGAAGATTATGAATTGAGAATTGTTGGAATCATCTTGTACAAAAACATTGGTTTATGTACCCACCTCAATTGAGGAGGTGATTTTAAAAGAAATGCAAATACAATGTAAACTTATGGACACCTTGGATATCATAAAATAGTTTCAACAATCAAGAGCCAATATTATTGGCCAAGCATGAAGAGGGAGATCGTTGAATACATAAGGCTAACGTTTGGAATGTCAAAGGTAAAGGCTGAGCATAGACACCAACATGTTTTCTACATACCACAATCTATTATTGAGTGGAAATGAGAAGCTGTAACAATGGATTTCATCACAAGATTGCCCGGAAAAAGCAAGCAACAACACATGCAACATGATGGTGGACAAGCTTACTAAAGCTACCCATTTCATTCCTATGAATACTACTCACAAGGCAACCCATGTTGAAATTTTATATGAGAAAGTAGCACGGCTTGCATGGTATTACCTAATACAATTGTGGTTCCATTATAGACCCAAAGTTTACCTCAAAGTTTTGAAGAGGATTATTCAAAGGGTTCAAAACAAATATGAACTTCAAATACATCATATCATCCCTAGTCTGACCTGCAAAAAAGTGGTGAACCAAGTGATAGAGGATATGTTAAGGATGTATGTGATGGACAAGCCATCTAAATGGGAAGATTATCTACACTATAGAATTCTTTTCCCACAATAATGGCATCAAGCATCACCTAAGATGAGCCTCCGCTTGAAGCTAACTTATGGCGTAGTGCAACACCCTTTAAGCCGGGACAACCCAATTGATAGAGAAGTGGTTGGGAGAGTTTCTACAAAAATGGAAGAGAAAATGTTGTTGAAGATTAAACGACTTGAAGGCCGCCCAAGACAGTAAAAGCCATGCTGATAAGAACATAACTCACAAGGAATTTAAAGTAGGGAATCATCTATTCTTGAAAGTGAAGCCAACATAAGTTCCCTGAAATTGGGAAATTGTTCAAATTTGGCAGCTCATTGTTTTGGGTTGTTTGAAATCCTAGAGGATTGGTCCAATAACATATATGCCGTACCGCCCCGTGATCTATATCTATACATAATGTATTTCCTCAGGTCTCATTGCTTAAGAAATATATATAATTTGATGCTAATTCATTTTATTAATTGGAATGTGATTCATGGGGAGAAGAAATGAGACTTTTAGGTGCATCCAGTGTGCATACTAGAATGGAAGAAAAAATAGCTCCAGAGTCAATCCATAGAGGTAGTAAAGGTCCAATGGACCCAATACAAACCTGAAGACGCTACTTGGAAGCATGACGATGAAATGCGAGCAGAATACCCACATATTTTTGAAGATTTGGAAATCTTGTTGTTGTTAAAAATAAGTTGCATTGAGGACAAGGCAAAAAATAAGGGGAGGGATTGTAACACCCCCAAGGCCGAGCCCCTGAATTGTAATTATGTTTATAGGTCGGTGAGCCAAGTGTTATAAGTTGAAGACTTATATGCTTCTATACGGAGAGCCTAGGATTCTGCCATACGTTGGGCCTATTTTTGTTTATGTAAACACTCATATCATTAATAAAATTACATCACCGCGTGTAGATCAACCACCTAAGAAAAGAGTTATGGGGGACTAACTCCACTCAGGTAGGGTAAGGGAAGGGGCTATGTGTCTATGATTAGCTGCCAGAGGGTTTACCAAAGGAAATAATATTATATTATTATTTCCTCTAAAGGCCAAGGTTGACATAATCTATGTTGTCATAATTTCCTGGGGAAAGGGAACGTATGTTAAGTGGAGATCATGTAGCTTCATGAAGACATGTGTCAACCCCGCAATACGCGGTTTTAAGTGGGAAAAGTAAGCTCATTGGGGGGCTCTTGCCATTCTCACAACCGTCGCCATTCTCGCAAGTCTGCCATCTTACCCGATTCACCCACTGATTCACGCATTGAGCCATTTCCTTCACCGTCGACCTCTACATCATTCACACACACTAGAACCGACAAGTTATTAAGTTATCTCATACTTTTCCCCGCGGAAGCATAGTGCACCTGTACTTGCCTGAGCTCGTATCGTGCCTTAACAATCTGATGTTGCTACCAATGCAAAGGTTCGATCGAGCATGGAAGCTCAAGCCTGTCTTCTATTCTATACCGATAATTGTTGCTTCCATCACCCTCACTTGAATTGAATTAAGAGTTGGAAATGAAGAAGGTGCTCGTGCCTCCGTGGGTTTGAAGAGGCGGGTTGTCAGGCCCATGGACTCAAGAAGCTGTGCTTTCGTCATGCCTGTAGCAAATCTCTCCTGTGTGAGAGGTTGTTGGTAAGTGATTTTCCTGCAGGGAGCCCAAATCCACAACCACAATGCTCGGTGAATTCCTCACACCTATTAAGCTGAAGCCCTCCCTAGAAGGAAGTGGGGCATCCAAGGACTACGAGTAGAGAAGGGGTACACTTCCTGGGGTGGGATGAGCATGTGGGGAATGAGGGGATGTAGGGTCGCTAGTGAGTCGGGTTCCCCGGGAGAAAATCCTTTTCCCCGTTGATCTCAGGTAACTTTTCTCAAGTTGTCCTGCCAAGCCTAGAAATCCCTGCCCAATGGAGTTTCTAGCCCCAAATGGGTGACCCACTACCGAAAGCATGATGAGCAGCTTGGTCTTGCTATCGGAGGTTCATGGGAGGTCCGCACTTAGTTGGTGGTCATCTATTAAAAGATAAGTACCAAATCTGTTCTCCTCAGATGATGTGTGTCTTGGAAACCGCTATAATGTTGTTAGATTTGTCTGTGTATAATGCATGTACATTTTAATGTTATTTTCGCATGAATAGTGACATGAACATAATGTTATAGTTGTTTAATTTGAATTAGATAGATATGTATATATATAGTATCAGAGCGTTATTTGAAGTAACGCTGTTCTAATTCGCTGGTGGTCGGGACGTAATAAATTGGTATCGCAAGGAGAAACGCCCCGAAATGACGCTGTCTCTCAATCTGTTGGTGGTCGGGGACATTACACTTTATGTTTATTTATTAACTGCAAAATAAAAATATTAGATAATGCTAAAACCTACACATAAATACACAAATAAATAAGCAACGAGTGGAAGGGAAAAAGGCTTATCAATCTATGTTAAGATCCAAATTCCACTTGAAGGCTTTTAAATTATTATTAATAATAATTGAATTTTTCAATTAAAGACCAAGATTAGGAATAAATAAAGTTTCAAAACAATCTAGGATTTTTCTAGAAATAACATGTTTTAAATTAAATCTGGGTGAAGTGACTAGAAGCAACTTTAGGACATATAAGTGCATCATGAGTATTTATAAATTCTTTTACAAGTTGATGTAGTCACTAATAATTAGGTTAAGATTGAGGTATTAATGTAAGGTACCAAATTATGATCCTACAATGGAATTAGAAGCATCAAGGTGGAGAGTGATTTGAAGTTAATCATTGGATTATTACTAAACAAGGCTATAGAAAGCAATTTTCTCCTACAGAACAAAACTCCTTTGTATAATATAGGTGACAATTAACATAAATGTAAACCATAGACATATCATAAGAGTGATAAAAAAAAAAATCGTTGATTAGCCCACCAATAAAGTAATTGACAAGGAACTAAACATAAGGGTGATTAGGGTTTGCAAGGACCCTAGGGATTCAAAAGGGTTGGAAGCCAATTTTCCACCTTCTAAGTCCATGGTTGTATATCCCTCCCAACTCAACCTTATAAATCAATGGGCATTAACATTTGTGAGAGGAGATTTTGTAAGTCCTATTATAAGGTTAGGAACATTCTTGAAATGCAACTCATACTACCACCCTTGTACTGTCACTATATTCCATTCAATGCATTGGATGACATAAGTGACATTTTAGTTTTTGGCCCAAAAGTAGTCTTATATACTTTTGTTGGTATCATTATACCCTTTTCAAACCTAAGTATGAGGAGAATAATGTAATTTGGAAATCAAAGATACAAGAAGAGGTAAGGGAAGTGAGAAGAAGAGAAAAGGAAATGAATAAGGAAGAAGAAATACATGAAAAAGAATGTCAAGTCATTGCATTCTCCCTTTTCTTTTTCTTTTTTGGATAAAATATGTTTACATTTTTCAATTAAGGAAGCTAGGTTTTCCATGGCTTGAAGGATTGTGATCTTCTGGGTTTGTTGTAGAGTTATCACCCAATCTTTTCAATTGAATTATCCTAGTCGGCATGTCAAGCCATGACCATTTGGTCAAAATGCATATGGGGACTATGATCTCCTCTTGACTTGAAAAAACCATTGTTTTGCATGGATATGTGATTGGTCCAAAGAGTGGTAATTTCCCCTAAGTCTCAAAAATTTGTTTTGAAGGTGTATAATGAGGTAGTAACCCCCTATCGAAATTGAGCTTTTCTGAATTTGAGTATGATAGTTTATGTACTCAGCTTTAGGTGGGCTACATTATGGGTTACTTTGTCGAGAGGTTGCCTCCTAAGGATGTTATCTAAATATGGCTTAGGGAGGTGTGTGAACCTCAAAGTTGGCACTACACCCATACCCACAATTTGACCAAGGATTTATTTTTGTTTCAATTCAATGACTCGATCCATTTGATGGGAAGTTTTCATTGAGGCCCATAGGTATGTAAGAATACCTTGGTTTTTTTCGCAATCTCATGGATTTTGGAAAATAACAATACTTAGTTCTCTTTACTGGTTTGGGTTGAATCACTTGGACACCTAATGCAATGTTGGCTAACTTTAGATCGTATCTCTACTTCTTTATAGGGTTTCAATTTTCATGAACCTAAATGGCTCTTTCACGATAGGCCCTAGCACCGAGTTTGCATTAAGGTGAGTTTGTCAAAGGACCTTAAGGAATTCATGCTCATTCAGGTAGGTGAAAGGTTTATATGACAATTGGTCCACTATATCAATCTCCCTGACAGTTGTTTTCAATGTCAAATCCTGTATCACCCTATCTGTCATTGTCCACTCATGTCTTAGGTTGATTCTGCAACAACCTAACACAATCAGATCCCCCTTTCACCTAAATCTTCACAGGCAACGAATCCATATGAATATGGTTGGAATTAGGTGGTAAGGAAGAGTATAAATGTTAAGGTAGCTAGAAATCAAACCCCTAAAATCCTAGTCTCTAAAGATCCAACCACAACTAGATCGAGTAGGTTGTTGATTACAGGAGCTGATAACATTTCTACTAGCTTGGACCAACATGGGATTAGTAGTCGTAGAGCTCACTCTACACTATCTCTACGACACGATCAATGGAAGGAAGCTATAATTGATGGCCAAATGAAACAATGAAGACATACTACCCTTGGGGATTGGTTACTTTGGTCCTCAACTACTACAAATAACCCCTTTGGTGCTCTCTAAGACATCAAGGATAATGAGGTGGAGATGCTAAATGTTACTAGTTTGGAATGAGAGTGATCTCATGTAATGCTCAGGGATCAAATGATTCTTTAAGGAAATATATTGTCCGCTAATTGTTGACTTCAATTGGTGAGACATATATTATCTTCTTAAAAGAAGTCAAAATCACAAGTTACGTTGTGTATGACCTAACCATTACAAGGCCTAGGATATTGATATATATATTTTGATTGTGTTAAATGAAATGAAGGTGTTGTTGTACTGGTCTCCCTTCAGTTAGTTAGTTCCATAATTAACTGGGGGAATAATCCCTTACAAAGATCACTTTGGGTGTTGCTTAATTTTAACGACTAGTTGTTGGTTCCATTGAAAATTTACACCTCTGATGACTCATGAGAGTGTGAAACCTTTTGGTGTTGGTTGGTTAATGAGCTACATGATGCCTTATGGTTCAGTTTTGGGGATTTTAACACAGACGAGTGTCAAAAAGATAAAGAAGGGGTGTTTCCTACTTACTCATTGGCTAGGAAAAAGAGGCAAGATTTGCTCTGAAGGCCCTCTAAGGGTCATATGATCCTAATTGGAGGCATCGATAGTATTTTGTTGAATTTGATTCACTTGGATAAATTTCAATTGAGGGATAATGATTTACGAAAGGCTCAATAGGGCTCTTATTTTGAAGAAGAATTTATTATACTTTAACTCTGATGGAGGTTGACCTATCCATGTTGATGACATAACCAATATGTTGGACCAATAACCTATTTTATTTTCAATCTCACGTGGGCCTCAAAATATGTGTTGGATACAAACTTGTTTTGTCATGAATGTCTCTTACCTCCAAATCTTGGGCTTCTYAGTCTACATCTGAATTGTGTGGAACTTAATCCCTTGATCRTGTGGGGATTTTTGGTATTTGGTATGGTGGGAAGATGTAAATAACCTTAGTAGACAAAAGATAAAACCCTTAAGATTCAAAATAACCAAAATGCATAGACATAATAACAAACACCAAGATTGTAGAAAAAACCCTTAAGGTAGGGTACCATTATCAATTACTCCTTATGGAAGGAATCACTCCACAAGTTGTGCTTGGTGCAATACATCCCCCAACATATCCAATACAATGATAGTCATGTCTATATGTACTCTCTCATTAATATTCCTAGGGGCCTATGCCCACTACCCCTCATTATTACATTTATTACCCACTAACTACTTAGTGGGCCTATTTATTACCCACCAACTACCTAATGGGCCTTATTCCACAACTATGGACACATTCCATTAATTATTCCCCTTATATACATGTCTAGGTACCTAACGTTACATTAATTGCCCTCTCTAGGTACATTCCATTCCATCCCCCTTAACATGTTTTTCCCTTGAAACACGAGTGGAATCCATATAATATGATCTATAGATCAATGTAGTCAATTGGTACCAAGCACAAGCATTTGTCCATCTAAGTGATATTTGGACATGGGGTCCAACTTTGGCCTTATTTTAAGCCCTAAACAAAGCCCCATGTTAAGTATAAAACCCCTTATTAAGTGCTAGATATTGAATTATTACATTTCTTGTGTTATATTTGTATGAAGGTTAGAACCCTTCATTGTACCCTTTCATTACAATTGTACCCTTTATCTCCTACACACACACACACACGTACACCAAGGAGATCTAGTCTTAGGATCATATCATCTCATCTTGTACATTGTATATATTGTAAAAGGAGGTTTCCCCCTCAAATTAGACTATTATTTATTGACTTTTTATCACTCTCAAGGCATTGGTTCATAACATTTTCTATCCAAGCATCGATCCTATGGTTTTGCTGCTTCAAGTGAGTCATCTTGCAATTTTCACTATAACTTTTTTTATGGGAGGGTTTAGACAACTAAATTTGGAGTTTACCTAGGAGACATATCAAATCACCTCTGGAAAAAAATTCAGGTTCCAGGTCATTATAATTTTGGAGATATATCCTATGGAAGATAGGGTTTTTGACTCATCTTGAATTCAGTTTTAAATGAGTCATCTTGGTGTTTTCACTATAATTTTTTTTCTAGGCGGTTTCAAATAGTAAATTTTTGTGGAGACTGAGGATAAATTTCATAGAACAGGTGGTCAACATTTTAGGTTGTGGTTCACTATACTTTTGGAGATATAGTCCATGGAAGACAAGGTTTGTGACTAAACCTGAAATCAATTATCTTGGCATTTTCGCTGTAAATTTTTTTCAATGAGGTTTCGGACTTTGGAATTTTCAAAATCCTGAGTTGATAGAGTGAAGTACACGTGGAATATTTTTCAGATTTTTGATCATTATAGTTTATGATATATTGCTTGTGGAAGTTAGGGTTTTTGCATGAGTTATTTTTTTGGTGATTTTAAGAGATTTTTTCGTGGTTAGCAAACTCATTAAAAAAAATAGAGATTTTTTTCCATGGCTCCAAAGAAAGATCCAAAAATTAATTCACCAATTAAACCTCCAAAAAGCTCCTCCATGACTCATGAAGAAAACGAGGAGATACAAAACCAACTATCCAAATTGAATAGTCAAATCAACAAATTGAATGATAGGTCAATGGAAAAGGTTGATTTGATTAATACTCAAACATAAATAGAAAGAAAGATGGATGAAAATAATGAACAGATGAAAAGAACGACA
>SNQJ01S0022317.1:74854-98281 GCA_010110895.2 Picea sitchensis
TCATTCTTCATGATGGACTGATACTCCTCCGTCGTGACATCTCTCCATACTGGATGACTAGTTGCCTCCTCATAACAGGAAGGCTCAAAATGAATGATGTGGCTCATAGCTGCGGCATAGCACGAATATCTTTGAGGTCTCTTGCTCACTCGAAAGGTACCACGAGGAGTTGCATGTCCTTCTGCATACTGCAGAGTCCGACGAGCCCATGCAAGTCTCTTCCGACCTATTACAATATCTCTAGGAACATTAACTGGAGCTACAGGATCAACGAGACCAATTTGATCAATAGGCTCAATTGTCTCCCTCTGAAAGGTAATGTCATCTTGGACAATATTTGACATATAGAGGTTTCCTCATGATAACAATGTCTAAGACATATCAAGGTTCCCTCATGGAACCAATGTCTCACAAGATATAACGACGTTTCCTTGTGAAACCAATGTCTTGGTTCCTTCATCTCACCATCTGAGGCATGTCAGGATGAAGTCTACATTCCCCCCTACTAGTCCACACAGGACCCTCCGAGGAGAATGTCTCATGATGTTTCCTCAAACATCAACACTCCCTCTAGAGTTGGAGGTGACTCCTCCTCTGTCTTTGCTCCCTCTGACACCGAAGGTAGCTCTTCCTCATTCTCTGGCGATAACTCAATCTCTGCTCCCTCTGGATGTAGTACAGCCTCTTCTACTTGGATCTTTCACCATAGTTGTGCTACAGTTGGTCTTGACTGGTTGTATCCATGATCACTAGAACTGTCTTTGCTATTTGGCATGGTCCCATCCTAGGAGGTACATTGCATCTAGTGGCTTCCTATCTCTGAGCATCATGTCTAGCAATGTCTCCTCCTTGATATCATTTTGGAAGGTCTTGCCCTCCATGTCTGCCTCCTGCGACTGTCATTATGGCTCCTTCTCAAAGCTATTAACTGTGCCCTGCCCGAAACAAGAAACAAGAAACAAGAACAACAAAAACCATCTCCTAAAGGAGATCAATTTATCTCATGCACAACAATATACAATGACCCTCCAAATGATACGTCTTCTACTATGACCAACACACATCCATCATATACTCGATGTCATATGGCTACCAACACACATCCATCATATACTCTATGTCATACGGCTACCAACACACATCCATCATATACTCGATGTCATAAGGCTAACCATGTTGATTTTCTAGTGTTAAATTAGACAAGCACAATTTTCCACAAGTGATAATTACTTCCAATGATAAACAATATTACTTTAGAAAACTCTAGAACATCACTAAGTAACTCAGAAAATTTCAACTTCTTAGAAACTTCAGTCTCTTCCTTAGAACACTTCCCATGTGTGAAAGAGGAAAATTGTGTGTCTATTGTTGTGTCTTTCAAGTGTCTTTTTACAGTAATATTAGATTGATCCAAAAAGACACGTCTCTTTGAAAATTTAATTTAATTTTCTTTCATATAAATAGTTGGAGAATACCTCTCGTAACTACCCAAAGATTAATTTGGTTATAATCCATCCATATAGTATTTGACTTTGTTAAATTGTCCTCCATAATTCATACGATTCTTTGCATAAATATAGGTAGAAGTAAATATGCAGTACATTCTTCATATTTAAGTAATTAGACATTTTTACTAGAAATTACCACACCATAATTTATGGAATTCTTTCTATAATTTAGGTAGGAGTGAAAAGTAAATATGTTGTAAATAGAAATTGTAACAACCCCATATATTTAATACTCCCAACATTTTACTCTACTCTCATTTTCCTAGGCCCTCCTGTGAAGGAGTCAAGCCCAGTCCTGCTCTGATACCATGTTGTTTTTCTTCATATGAGATATGATCGATATATTATTACAATGATGATTGTTCCATATATAGAAAACATATGGTGACCATCCATGAAAGGATGCGTCCCTTGGATAATCAATAATTATTTATTATTATCATTTACTTATTATATATAGTATTTAACAATCAATAATTATATTATTAATTATTAATCTAAGAGAATATCTTCCCGATGTTGTCCAAACATCAACATCTATAGGGTTAAAAAGAACTTGCTATCTTTTGAAATGTCAAGCCTATGAAAGATTATGTTTCATAATTGCACCAGCATGAATGATTAGAAAATTATAGGAATTTAGCCCTCATATCAAGCAACTTCTCCCTAGAGCTCCAAAAATTAGAAGTTGCAAGGTATGACTAAGAAAACCATTTCAACTAAAAGTTAATTTGTGGTTTTTTTTTATAGTAAATATCCAAATGGAGTTTTTGAAAACTCTCCTTACTTCACAAGGAGGGTTGGGCTTTTTCAACAATTTTAGGAAATAGACTTCAATACCAAGATGAGCATGCCTCAAACAATCACTGTTTGGATTTGGAACACCCTTGGAATTGTGCCATGTTTCTATGTTTGAAACTATTGGGACCTCTTTACGGTGCTTCTTCTCAGTTTCACAAATAATCAAAGAGAGGAAGCTCAATCAATCTGGCACAATTTATGTTAATCTAAATTTGGAGGAGGAGAATGAGCTTCCTATGTCTATGATTATTAAGCTTTCAGATTATGTTTAGAAGTAAACAATCAAATTTTGAAAATTATTCCCTTGGTGTTGGGTTTGTTATGAACACAACCTAGCGACATCTCGCCCAAAACTAGAGCAACAAAAACCCAAGAAGAGTGTCAAATTACAAAAAGGCAAAAAGGATCTCAGAAGAAGACAATGAAAAACCAAAATAACAAACAAGTTGAATCATAAGTTGAAACAGGAAACTTGCTTGAAGGTTCTTGCAAAAAGTCAAGAAGAGATTCATAGTGAAGAAAGGACTTCAATCACCAAGCTAGAATATGAAGAACTAGTGAGTAATTCAGCAATAAAGAACTTGAAGTTTAGCAAACAATTGATTGAAAAAACATTCTCCACACCACCTCAAACATGAAAACATTTACATGTCATCCAAAAAAAGCAATCTCATGGAAAAAAGGTAGGAAATCCGAGAATTAATCCTTTCAAGCTAGCAAAAAAATGTATTGCTTTTCATCAACGTGCTCTAAAGATGATCTCCAGAAAGAAAAAGCATTAAGATGACTATTTATGCTCCATACTAAAATTCAAGGCTTATCTTTTCAAAATTTATTCAATTGAATTTATTGTACATTCTATTTTTTAATAAAGTTTTTGTCTTTTATGAAGAAAATCATATGTTGGTTATAACCCCACATATGTTCCCCATATATGTTCCTTAACAACTTACAAGTCCTTCAAGGGCAATAGGTGCAGTGGGGTTGTGTACAACCCTGATGGGCAAAAAGAAGAGGAGTTTGCTTGGGGTTTGGGAAATGCTACTGATAATGAAGCCAAAGCAATAGCAATCTTGCAAGGCCTGACTATACTCAGAGACAAAGTAGTTAGAAAGGCCACAACAATTGGTGACTTAATGGTGATTCTATGATTCCCCATCCACCAAACGCTCGCTTCCAACATAAAGCTATCAAGAATATGTCAAAGAGCCCTCTCAACGTTTATTGAATTTGAGCATCTTGAGCTCCTTCACGTTCTAAGAAGCCTCAATGTGAAAGGCAACAAAAAAGCCAATTTGGGGGCTCACTTGCAAGAAGGGGTTTATAAGACAAAGGAGAGGTCAACCAACCATAGTGCCATCCTGCCCCTACCTTGACATGTAAACAACTTATGAATGTTGAATTTCCTTAACCTAGCACCAGAATATTAATTCCAAGAAAAAATAGATACCACTGAATAATATCATAGCTAGGATATTCAACGAACAATTAAAATTAGCGAAAGCAAACTCAATAGAAACCAAACACATTTGCACACGAGATTCAGGTAAACACCCCTAGAAAAACCCTCGCGAGAAAACCAATTATGTGATGATTTTATTCCTATAAAATCAAGGCTCTCGTCCTGGGATAATGGCCCTTCTGAGGAAATACAAATCAGCTAATAGCCTAGCACAAGATCTATCCTTCGATCTTGTTGGCTGCTATTTTCCTAGCTGCCCCTTTGCACCATTTCCTCAGCCCCTACCCCTGCACACCTGAGTGCTCACTCACTCTTTGTGTACAATCAGTGTCTCATCCTCTCACCTAGGTTGTCTTTTATTACATTGAGATTTGACTAAATCAATCACTAACCCTAGATCTCCAAAGTGATCAAAGGCTAAGATCTAATCTCACCTTCACTTTTGATCTAACGATTATGACTTAATCAAACACTCACTTAAGTTACTAATGCCATTAACTTAGGCATTTTACTTAATTAACAAAAGAACATTCACTTTAATTATTTAGCTCATAAAGTGAACTCCCTAAGGTTACAAAAACAACTTCCACAGGCTAGACACCGAGCCTCTGTGTAAGTACTTGTCCGATGCTAAAAAAAACAACACTCCCTCTTAGCGAGGAAGGTACTTCCACTCTCTGGAAGTAACTTCGTCTTCACTATCATATCTACTGCCATGGTTTCTCTCCAATCCTCTTGATTGGTTGCTCCATCTGACACAAAATCTCTTCCTGCGATCTTGCTCAAACCCTGCTTCGAAGACTTTCCTCTGATTATGCTCCTAGAAGCCTTCTACTCCTGAGCATCCTGCATGGCCATCTCGAACCATGACTTCTTGTGCACGAACTTGGAAGGTTGCTCCTTCCCACCTAAACCTGAAGGTTGACTCCCTCTGAGTTGCTCAACCTTCAAAGTTATATGTTCCTCGTTCTCCATCACCCTACTTGCCATTACTCGCAAGCCACTCCACAATTTTTCAGTTGCCCGGATCCCTACCCGGGACCCGCTGCCCAGGGATGCCCGCAGCCTCTTGTTGTTGCCTAAGTCCTTTTCTGGGTTGCCTGAAGCCTCTCTGCTTGCTACCCGACAATTCTCCTCATTGCTCGAAGTTTTCTAGTCAATCTGCTCGCTGCCTAAGTACCTCCCTACTGCCCGAGGTTGTCCAGACCTACCCGAGGGCTGCCCGAACTTCTATAGGCTTGGTTGGCTACTCCGTTGCTCATTCGCTCCTTCTTTGCACTCTAACCGTATGGTAATGGCGGTTGCAATTGTTCAAAAGTCAACCTAACCTCTATTGCAACTTGCGGCTCCTAGCTGCAATCCGTGGTCGTGCCTAGGCGGCTAGTCCTTTCCACGTCCATTGACTTACTGCTGCGGAGGCCAGCATTCTTCAGCAGAGTCGCCACTCCTCTGCCAACTACCTTAACTTCTCGACCACTACAGCTCCTCACACCAATCCATTTGTCGACGGATGCTACAGCAACCTACAGCCTCATCCAACACCATCGTCATTACTCTCCTCGGTCTGCAGATACTTTGTTGGTTGTCCTTTTGTTGCAACACATTAATCCGTTGCCTGCCACATAGCCCATCTCTCCACCAACTCCCGCGATCTGCAGCACTTGCCTCAGTCGCCCACCACGCTGCGTCCACCCTGTTATTGACGCCCATGCCTCCGCTGAGCCCGAGCCATCTTCCATGCACTGGCCCGACCTGCCTCCTCTGCCGACGTCTCTTCTGCACCCACACAACCACTTTCTACAATCTCGTGCTTCGACTGTAACACCTTCAGCACGTGCTTCACCCGCCACCTTTTGTTGGCCTTCACTTGCCAGCGTTTGCACCCTTCACTGCTCAATGTGAACTTCCCCCTGCCCGATGCTCCTTTCGGCCACTGGTTCCTTGTTAACTACACGCACAACCCGCTCTCACACCTGAACTCAGTGTTTACAAGATTGCCAGTTGTTGATTGCCTCCAGATCTATCAATCGTTAGTTGTCCATGCAGCTCTCCCACACTGGGTCAACCTCCTTGCTCATGCATATTAAGTCCAAGCACAAACAGATTCTACTGAATAATATCACAGTTAGGTAAAATCAGCGGAAGCAAAAATCAATAGAAACCAAACACATTTGCACACGAGATTCGCGTAAACATCCCTAGAAAAAACCTCGTGGGAAAACCAATTATGTGATGATTTTATTCCTATAAAATCAGGGCTCCCGTCCTGGGATAATGGCCCTTCTGAGGAAATACAAATCACCTAATAATCTAGCCCAAGATCTTGTTGAAAAGTCAACAAGAAACATGTGTCTAATTTACTTTTCCCTTAAATAAATTGGAAGATAAATATTAATCTATTATCTCATAATTACTTGAATATAATTAACTGAAATGGCAAATCAGTTAACTATGGGAAATTTGAGTTCAAAGGTTGGTTGGTAAGACATGGAGGTGACTTGAAGTTGTAATAGAGTTATAAGTGTAGTTATGTGAGTTGTGAAGTAGTTTAACTCAGTTAAGTGAGTTAAGCCCAGTTGTACTAGTTGTAACTAAACTTGCACTAGTGAGAGTTCAGTGAATTAATTATTTATTAATTCACAATCAGTGAACTCACATGCAACTGAAGATTCGCCACGGTTAACTACATACATGTCAGATCCAGTGGAGACCCAGTTGAGATAACAGGTGAAAGGGGCAGTTTGGCTATCAGTTGTGATTTGATCACACATGCAATGGATATGCTCATGAGCATGTGCAAAACTAGGCAATTCAAATTCATTATGAGAATTCCAATTGCGAGGATTGTGCAGAGGAGGCAGGCTGTCTAGACACAGAGAATTGGCACATGTATTTGTTGATTTGTGTATAACAGTGTGAGACGATTGTATTGTACTAAGAGCTCTTGGATTAGAGTTTTGTATGAGATTGTTTCATGATTCATGATATACATAATATATGATAGTGGGGTTTTTAGCTTTACGCTTTCCTGGAAAAAAAACTTTTGTATTATGTGTTCTTGATATTTCACTTTGTGATCGTGGTTTTAATTTTCCGTAAGAATAATAGTAGAAGCGATTTTGTATTTAACAGTGGCATATAATTGTTAGATCAGGAGAATCGCAGGAAATACTTAATTTGTATTGAAAATTTCTACAGATCAGTCCTTCGATCTTGCTGGCTGCTATCTTCCTAGTTGCCCCTTTGCACCCTTTCCCCGACCCCTGCCCCTGCACACCTGAGTGTCTCATCCTCTCACCTAGGCTTCCTTTTATTACATCGAGATTTGACTATACCAATCACTAATCCTAGATATCCGAAGTGATCAAAGGCAGAGATCTAATCTCACCTTCACTTTAAATCTAACAATCATGACTTAATCAAACACTCACTTAAGTTACTAATGCCATTAACTTAGGCATTTAACTTAACTAACAAAAGAACATTCACTTTAATTATTTAGCTCATAAAGTGAACTCCCTAAGGTCTACTAAGAGGTTACAAGGACAACTTCCACAAGCTAGACACCAAGCCTCTGTGGAAGTACCTGTCCGATGCTACAAAAACCAAAAATGCAGTTTCGTCACCACCAATGCCACATATTAGCTCCTCCAAAGAGCATCGTAAAGAACTGTATGATGGAAACATCATCTTTTATGAAGGATTTCTAGGGTTTCTTATGAGTTATAGCAGTCCCTCCATGAATTCATTGCCATGCCCAGCGAGAAGGATAAGAGGGCAAGAGGGTAGATGCCAGAACTATGATTCCCTAGCTTCACACACAAGGTCTCTGGCACTGTTCAGTTTATTCTATCTAGGTCAGGGGCAACCATGGTACACTGCCATTGCCACAGCAAGGGATGTGCCCTCTGTGAGTTGAAGGATTGGCATAGGGAGATCAAGAATTGTGAGAGGGAGGTAGAGGAAGCTCATTGCAGTGTAATGAATTCAACCTTCTGTGGAATAGGTGGAAAGAGGAATTTGATAAGCATATATATCCTTGTAGATCATACACAGATACCTACAACTGTCTAGTTCTGATTTACAGTTACATTCTAGTTCTAGTTAGATCATACCCAGATGTCTAGAACTGTTCATGACAGTTCTAGATATTTACAACTGTCTAGTTCTAGATATGAGGTACTTCGGTACAGACTTACATTCATTTATTATGGTATGATGTGCTATAACAAACATTTAAACTGAAAATACATAAGAGGAAATGGCAGATGGGTCCCCTATGAGAGGAGCCCAATCTCTAACCCTTGATACGAAAACAAAAGTATAAGACTAGAATCATGTTTTAGTCCAATATAGTACTATAAGATCAAAATGGTCATTTCACACTAGCTTATATGTTTGACTAAACTGAAAAAAATTGAATTGGCTAGGATAAATTACAGTAACTCTAAATATTATCTTTAAGTACATCAAGGGTTATTTTTGAACAGTGTGCTGGCTTCTGGCGAAGTTACTAAAATTAGTCTGCTGTCATGAACAGAATCACCTAACAAAATTCTATGTGATGTGGGAAAAGATCATTCAAATCTCATCTTAAGTTACCAGCCTCTGCTACATGGACCCTGGAGATTCAAGAGAAATACATTGTAATTCGACATACACTGATGATTCAGATTGAAGCAACAAAAGTTAAAGGGCCTACTACAAAGTATATGTAATATTTAGTTGGTGATAAATTGGATGAGGGGTGCTTGCAACATGGAGAATCTTGAAGGCCTATTTTTTAGGAAGTTCTAAATATCAAATTCCTTTTTGACACAATCTCTTTCACCGATATTTACAGAGAATCAAATGGGGAACGTGATTCTCTATCAGACAAGGGCCTCCAGTTGGTCCAAAGGTACTGGAAGATTATAAAAACAAAAGATGGACACTCGTTTGTCCATCCTCTCACTGCTCTGTTCTGATCGGGCATTCGTTTCTGTTCAGCTAATAGCTGTTTCCAATAGTCATGGTTTCTGTTCTTTTGAAGAATATAAAGAGGTTCTGAGGCATTGTTGGTGAACAGTTTTTTGGGGACTGTGGTCATCCTACAGTGATATTTTCTGTACCTGTTTTTGGACATTTTCAGACAGAGCTGCTACTGCATGTGTGGTTCTATGAAAGATATATAAAGGTCAAGTATTCAAATGACGTTGGAATTGTTGATATTTTCCTTCTTTTATGAATGAAAATTACGATTTTTTCCAAAGAAAACAATATATAATATTTGGTGCATTCTTGGAATTTAGTGGCATTATACCTGTCACTGACCATTTTGCCCATCTTTTACCAGTTAGAAATAGTCAAAGACACTGATAAAAAATACAAAGAGCATATTCTAATGTTTGTCCATTAAGTCCTGGTACTTAATATCGAGAGCAAATTTGTTATAAGAAATCAGTCCAACGGACAAGGGTGACCATGAAATGCTGGATTCTATTGAAACCAGAACAACAGATACTGGTGAACATGAAATCCCAGATGCTGTCCAAAACAAAACTTTGTTTTAACTGCCAACCGATGTCAGTTTACTAGTGAGGTCAACAAAGTATTAAGCCACCCACCAGGTTTCAACGCCCCAGGATGGGACCTGGTGATTTTGGTGAAATGCGTGCCTTTCAGACCTGGCACCTAAGCCAAAGGATGTGCATCCCCTCGGGAAAAGTTTCTTAATGAACATCCAAAAGAAAACTCAATTTGATTAAACTCACCATTTAATAAGCGATCCAAACAAGAAATGCTGCATGATGGGCACCTTCTCCAGCACCTCGGCCTTGTACATCTTCAGCATCCCACTGTTCACCTTGCCCCAATTCGGCACAGCGCTGATGTCGTCGATCATGGGCGAATGCTCTGCCAAATGACCCTTCTTCACTTTCTTCACAAAAGCCACGCAGGAAAGATAGAGATACTCATCGGAGAAATTGTCAAGAATGTCCTGATTGTGGATAGACTTGGGCTTCATATATTTGTGATCCACCAGCTGAGAAGACCCAAATACGAAGGGCAAAAAATGGTAATCGTCAAGCCCCCAAACCCCGTGTGACCCTGCGGGCTCAAGCCAGTAGGTTGTCTGCAATCTCCTCATCAACCCCAAGTACTTCACAAAGACCCTCGAAACCACTGCCTGGTAATCATTCTCAGTGAGGACCCCCAGTCTGGCGAGGCAAAACAGCCAGGCCGCAAAATTGGCCTCGTGACCGGTCCCATAATCGATTCTCATAGCGTTCCCGAAACTATCGCCAAAATAAGGATAAATCTCAGGAATCGAAGCATGAAGATCCTGCGTCAAGACCCTGTCCATCAATTCCTGGCCTTGCTGGAGACGTTCCTGCCATTGCCGGAAAGCGGGATTCCCATACCGCGCAGGCTGCTGGAGGGGCGGTATTTCGTCGATCCACCCGTCCATAATCCCCAGAATTTCGACGATGGCCTTTACGGCCGGGGATTCGAAGCATTCATCGGAAATCTTATGACCACGGATTGATTCGCTCAGCGCCACCACGAACCCCAGAAAAGCCCTTCCGGAGTCCGAATTGTGGAAGTGTTCGATATCCGCGGGGCTGGAGATTCTCCTGCGCGGGATTTGGAAGGAAAACGGCGCGGAAACGAGAGGGACCTTCTGGGCCTGCGGGACGGGTGCGAGGATCACCGCCTGCGTGTTGGGCGGCGTCAGGAGGGCGGGGGCCCTGATCGGCCTGTAATTTGTGGGGACTGGCGGCGGCGAAAGGCCGAATCCGCCTCCATTCGGGAAACTCGCGGCCTCTCCGCACGGGCAGCGGCCGCAGGCTGCCGCTGGCGCAGGCGGCGGCGGGGGCGGTGGAGATTGAAATGTAGAGCCTTCTGCAGCGGGGTTTTCCTCCATGGGGTTTCCTTCTTCTCTGTGGTTCTGAGCGGCGGATTTTTCTGGTGTTGATGCCGTTTTTTCTGCTATTTCTTCTGTAGCTTGCCTTTCCTTCGTTGGGGATTCTTCGGTCTTAATTCCGGCCTGTGGCATGGCGGTGTAATTGATCTCGGAATCAGCCATTAATGGGTGGTCTCGAAAGAAAATTGCATGCAATAAGGATGACAGGTAATAAGCAGGCCTAGTATGGATCCGCCCAAACGTCCACGGGAGGGAATTAACACAACGCTACGTATGTAAATTACGTATATATAGCTGAAGGCTTAGGTTGGTTAGACTTTCCGTTCCATTTCACTTGGGCCGTGGAGTTCTTGATGTTGATTATTGGCTGTTGGTTATTATTATTCTCTTCCCCTAAAAAGTAGGCGAAAAAACTAAAAAGTCCATAGATATTGAGAAGGTATTAGTTTTTGGCGTTGTGCAACTGTTATATGTTTTTGTTTTTTTTCATTGAAATACGGTAACATAACTCTATATGAAATTATTATTTTTGGATTTGGTAGGTTGAAAAAAAATCTTGGGGCACTTGGATTGTACAGTTATAATTACTTAAATCTGTGGATCTAACAATTTTTCAAATATTTCTCGAAAATATTACAACATTTAGACTATGGCTTAATTTTTTTTCGCCATTGTCTAATGGTTTTATGAAATGACTTTTTTCGTGGAAATGACATAAATCTACACGAAATCATTATTTTTGTTGTTTAAAATCTATTTTTGAGTGGAGAAATGAATCCAGCATGTTGAAGGGGCACTTGGATTATACAGAAATAATCACTCACATCTGTAGATTTAACAATTTCTTGTCGGATTTCAGAGAGATGTCCTTGGAAAAAATCATCGAAGAAAAGTCATTTTGTAGAACATTTAGACTACGGTGTTTTAAATATGATTTATATAAAAATTAAAAAGTTTAAATTAACTCATGGTGATTCAATATGAAAATGATGATGATTGGTCTTGGATTATAACCTAAAACTATTTTTGCTTAGCTAAGAGCTTGTCTTCCTCGAAAGTAAGGAAACAAGTTAACGACCCAAGACCCAGAGGCATCTGACAAGAGTGAAAGTATGCCCCCTTACGGACCATCAGTGGGTTATTCCAAGTGGCGTGGTTTTCCTTGAATAACGGTGATGACTCAACCCGCATTCGCGGATAGCAACCAGTGAGGGTTGTCCCCACCACTAGATGACGAATGAGTTTTGATAGGTTTTCCCATTGTGCAAAAAGAAAAATAAAGTTGATGATCATTGGTCATGATTTTGTCGTGTAGTTGTTTTTATGTTTTCTATTTATGAGTTATGGACAAGAGGCAGCAGTACGGTGCAGCGTACAGCCAATGTTATTTTACGATGTGGCATATGAACTAAAGGTGACATTGTTATTTCTTGTTTGATATTCTAACCGATCAAAGATTGGATTAGAATTGTTGTGATTCATTAACAGAGATACGGTGTCATAAATGTGCAACTATTACCACAAATTTGGATGATGGATAACCTACCAAGAAGATAATCATTAGTCAAAACCAGTCACCCTAATTAATATATGCCCAATGATTGTAATACCTTGACCATTGTTACTCAATGATATATGTTTATGATGAATCCTAATTATTGTTTTGCTTTTTTTAATGTCTAGTGGAATTGTTTTATTGAATGTGCATATACTGTCATTTAGAAGTTGAAGATGGCTCTACAATGGGACATGGGTGAGGGTTTCCACAAAATAGAGCTAGGGCTCCTAGCATTTTCAAGATAAGTTTCTCCAGGGTTCTAGAGGATAGAGGATGTGGCAATGGAGATATTGTTTGAAGAGGAGATCGTGGATTACTTAGTTGACTCAGTGGAGGTCTAGTCGATCTGGACGAGCTCACTACCAAACAGTTTTGGTTATTCTAAGGGTGCGGTAAGGTGATACCCCACGGGGGCACATCTTTAGAGGAGGATGCGATGAACATCTTGGGTGAGTTGGCTCAAGGGCTATACAATCATGATACGAGGGTGGAATCTAAGCTGGAGATGAGGACATATGACCATGGAGTTGTTTACCCTGAGAGCATTAATGTTACCTTAGTCATACCTCATGCAGCACATGTTGGAGTGGATATTGCAAATCCTAGCTTGTCATTCCACTAGACTAAGGAGACCATAGCATTTACTCACCATAACAAAGGTATTGTTACTGATGACCTGAATTTAGCTATCAATGGGGAGTTTGGATTTTCATTTTGAAATTGTTTTGGCTTCTATGTAGTGAAACCAGAGGAAGGTTTTATTTGGAAGTCTTTGGAACTTACTCACATGAGTAGCTCCACTATAGTTGAAGCAAGGCACCAAGGGCACCCTTCTCTAGGAAGGAGAAAGAAGACCCAAAAAATGGAAATGTATAAAAAAAAATGGAGGTGGCAAGCATGAACTTAGGAGCTAAAACCATGCTCAATGGTGTGATGGAATTGGAAGAATGGACGATTTTTGGTCGGTTTCCTGAGAAAAAGATGAACAGGGATAGTCTTAAGGAGTGGACCAAGGTAAATTTTGAACCTATGGTTGAATACCCTCCCTGCATTATAACTTTGGCAAAAGGGTGGTTAGTCTAGGCATTTAAATTGGTGGTTGAGCTAGATACAATCCTACACAGTAGACGGAAGTGGGATTCTCATATTTTATTCTTGAAAAATGACATATGGATTTTGATGCCAACACTACTCGAGTTGATATCCTTCCAATTTCAGTTTGCATGTTGGGTCTTCCTCTTGTTTAATGATCTAAGGATGTGTTTGAAGCAATTGGGAAGGCTCTTGGCTTGTACTATGAAGTTGATTATTCCTTATGAGAGACAAGATATTATGGGATGACAAGAATCCTAATAGGTTTAGAGACAAACAAGGGATTGGCGAAGGAAAGTGTTGATGTTTTGGTCATTGTGAGAGGTATTAACCTCCAAGTGTAACCTTTGTACATAGAATAGAATATTCTGAAAGTAAGAGAACCCTTAAACAGATGCGTGAAAACCCTGGAAGAGAAGTTAGCCCAAAGAGAATAATAATAAAGTATTAAAAGGTTCCAGAAAGTGAGGTCGGCCCCACATGAAAAGACACCTTGACAGACTAGTATAAATAGAGGCTAGGTGCTCCTCATTTGTACATACTCTCACACTCACTCACTCAACAATAGGAGGTCACAAGTCTGAGGAGCAGCAATTGCAGTTGCAGCAGAAGGAGGTGCAAGTCTGGAGAAGGTGGTGCAATAGTTGTCGTGGTGTAATCTCAGTCTTTCTAGTATTTCTCTTGTGTGCTTCTCTTGGTAAAGGTACGCTTCTATTAGTAGAGGTATGTTCTCTTGGTACTGTGTTGTTGTTGCAACAATGGTATTTTTGGTTAAGGTTTATTTGTTGGTTCTAGTGTGGACTTGTCAGAATCATTCTCCCTAAGAAAAGGTTAATGTGCTCGGGGGTGGCATAGTGAATGCTTATGGTTGGGTGAAAATGATGTGACATTGTCTATGGTTAAACAAGCATACCAAAATTTTAACATGGTATTAGAGTTGGTTTCCTTCATAACAGTCTAATCGCTGGAAGGAAGATCCTCAGTTTCCTCCATTGTCAAGCTTGTTGAGCACTTACTGAACCCACTATGAAGGTCGCCTAAGGAGGGTGCATATTTTCCCCGAATCAGATCTAAAATCTTCTAAATTTGTAGTGCTAGTTGCAGCACCAGTTGCAATACCAGTTGTAGTTCCTCTGGTCCAGTAAAGTTTATGGTAACTTGTTGAGCAACTCGTTGAAAGAATGTTGAAATTACTCTTACCCTAGATCAACTCGCTAGCCTTTCTACCGGCAGTTAGGGTTTGTGGTTTTGCAACAGCAGCAAACCCTAACCCAAAATTCGTTGGGCACTTTCAGTGAAGGGTTGGGCCAAATTTTTAGTTGTCCTAGTGCGCCCTACCCTAGTGCATCTCCAAGTATCTTCAGATTTCAAGTTGGAGCACTTTGAAATTTTTGGGTTTGTCATTGCTTGTCGTTGATGTCGGATGTTGTCATTGTTGTCGAAGTTATGTACTTGTATATGTTTAAACTGTATCACTATCTTGAGGGTGTTTGCAGGAGAAGGGATATTTTGTCGAAGCAAAAATCATAGATCCAAGAGGGATCTCAAATCTAGCACATTCAGAGGAACAACGCACTCCAGGTTTGATTGTTTTGATATGCCTCTAGTTGTTATGGCATTATTGTGATCTTATGAACATCTAGTTGTATTTTGATCTATTGAAGTTATGATTATCATACTAACCTCTGGTCAAAGTTAAAGTTATAAGGTGACCCTAGTCAAAGTATAAGATTGATTAAGGTTGAGATTTTAGAGCTTACTTGCATTATATTCCCTAACTCATATTTCTATCAAGAAAGCATATTGTCTTAGTACAAGGGACAGGTTGGAGAGAATACTTGTCATCTTGGGTGAAGGAGACTCAGAAGAAAAACAACAACGCTCATTCTTGGAGATAAGACTTCGGGTTCCAGGTTTGATGGATTAAATTCATAAGTTTCCAATTTGCACATATCAAGTTTGATAATTGTTACATTACAAGCAAACATTATAGTTGTGACAACAATCTTTGAAAGGTTTTATTACTATTAGATACAATGAATACTTGGTAGCATGTGAGTACTGTTGATATAAATGTTTATTTGCAAGACGAACTAACATCTCCTCTAGGAGATATTTCTTGTTTTGCTTCCACGCAAGTCACCGTAGTAATGTTATACCATGAAATTATCTTTTATTCTTGTTAACGTAGATATGTTCTTATGAAAATGCTATTATACTTTTTACTCTTGTCTCGGGCAGGTTATCTTGTAAATTCCATGGAGGTTACCATGGAGATATTGTTGTTCTTTTTTCTTGTTCTGGGCAGTTTACCATGGAGGAATGATTGGTCACAACACTAGAAGAGTGTTGTTCCTATTTCTTATTATTGCATTCTTATTTTGACTCTCGTTCCAGGCAGGTCACGAGTGATAGCTCTGAGAAGGAGCTATTGTGACAATTGTTCTCATTATTGTTTTTATTATTATTATAAGAGTGTTATTCTTGTCTATTGTTTTCCCCTTTGTTGTTCTTGTTCTGGGCAAGTCACAAGTGATAACTCTGAGGGGAGCTATAGTGACGATTGAAGAAGGAAACATATTACATGGTCTCTAGTTTGAGACATGCAACAAACTATCCAAATAAGAAGTTGTATACACGACCGTATACATCCATGTATCGAAGAAAAAGAAGACGAAGTTAAAACCTTCTTGCAAGAAGGGTACTTTTGCGAGATACTGAGTATCTCACATGGAGATTGATTGTAAGGAGTAGAAGGCTCCAAAGATGACCAAACAAATCCCTCTAGTTCAGTTGGTCACTCTTCATATCATCAGGAAGAGTTAGTAGAGATAGAAGGGCCTACCCAGAATCGTTGCAGTAACCAGGAAGAGACCAGCATGGTCCCGTGACAATTTGCAGGATGCAAAGATATATAACATTGATGAGCCATATCATGAGAAGAAGCAGATGGTTCCACTAGTGGTGAGGCATGCGGCCACACCAAGTACCAACTCAGAAGGAGCTAGAGTTCAGAAGGAGTCAACCATCATAATCCAATAGGGAGGAGCAACCTCCCCTGGACCATTGTTGGGTGCACGCCTATTTTGAGAAGGAAGTTTAATTTGGGTGCAGACAACAAGTGGAAATAAAGCAGCATGCAGAAAAAGAAGGAAAAGCAACATGCAAGAGGAAAAACAACGTGGCACGCAGGTAGACAAGTCTAACCGTGATAGGTTTAGGGTTTTTTATAAGGATTGTAACGGCTATAAGCCTATAAGGAGGTCTAGGTAAAAGGGGGTGTATGTGAGAGGGATATATATGAACATGTGTGAGATGAGAGATACATAGAGGTCAGTTAATATCATAATAGAGAGAGTTGATTATTGTGATTGTGTAGGTTGTTAATGATAATAAGTCTGGTAGAAGAATCGAGTAAGGGAGTCCTTAAGGGTTAGGTCACAGGTTGAGGAGGTTGGTGTGATCTAGTCAACCTCACAGTGGGTTCTTACCATCACTCTTGATTGTATTACAGAAGATGTAATGCGCGCAACGCAAGATTTTGCAGCAGATTAAATAAAAGAGCAGAGAAGCCAGATCTTTGTGGACGTAGCCCCATGAGGGGGTGAACCACGGTAAACTTTGTGTTATGTGTGTTTGTTAATGAATGTTTACTTGTTATTAATCATTATCTTATGAATGAATGGTTAAAGTAGTTATATCAACATGCATGCATAGGTTTGAAAATGAATAAATCATAGAAGTACTTGAATAATTAACAAGGATAATGCACAAGGAAGAAAGAACACAATCACAAATCCCCACTCATTCCTAGACTGCAAACACATGAGTATTGCAGTCACCCATAAAAGCTATCTCGGATGAGACTGCATTGTGCACCCTATGTGCAATGTTGCCTTCTGGTTTACCACGAGGGCCGATAGTTTTTTAGGGTTTTGTTGGAAACATGTTTGAGACTGGAACCTGGGTCAGCCCAAGAAGAAGTGAAAGAAACAACCAACAAATGGTTTCGTTGCTGGCTGGAACTGCCTAAGATCGAGTGGACGAGATCTATGGAAGAAATGCGCGGAAAATGAAAGTATAGAAGGGAATGTTCAAGCTATGGAATCTAATGAAGGCAGAGATTGAAAGATGGTTGAAAACAAAGGAACTTGAGTTTGCACAGAAGGACAACAAAAACCCTAAGTTAACACCGCGCAAATATCTCGACAAATATGTGTTTAGAGACTTGCATGAGGTATTTTTCTGTGATTTCCTCCATTTGTTGTAGGAGCGATTATTTAGGTTAAAGGACAACCACCCTACAAATCGAATTAGACAGCTGGAGTGGAATCTTGTGGAGACCGCACAGTTACAACAAGTTAATAACAAATTTACGCGTGCAATAGATTTTTGGTTAGATAGTGTTGTTGCAGGGTTTATCACCGAATTTGCAGTAGATACCGCAAATTCCTACATCGCAATAGATCATGATTTTCTAAAATGACCTAGAGGTAGGTACATCGGATCGTTGTATACTTCAATCAAGATTTTACTGTATGACAACAGTGTGATTACCATGGAATCAGATAACTAAACTTCCCTGGGTGCATGGGGGAAGGCGGGAAGTACTGACAAGAGGTTGAGATATGGAAGAGGAGATGGATAAAGAAAAGAAGATGGAGGCCATGGACCCAATCATGATGGAAGAAGACCAGATAAAGCAGATAATGGAAAAAGCTGGAAAGACGCGCAACAGAATACCCTACCAATATAAAATGAATAACAAGAAGAGAGCCATAGCAGATAGAGAGGGCTTGGCAAGCGATGAAGAAGAGGTAGAGGATATTTGGGTTGTGTAGCGAATTGAGGAAATCATGTGCGCAACATATAAAAGGAAAATAGGAGGTCTAGGGTCAGGAACAAAAGGTAGAACTCCAATCTAGATCACTGTCAATGTGGAACCTACAACCCCATGTGTGATTATTACACCAGAAAGAAAACCAACGTTTAGACAACCGAATTTTAGTGGAAGTAATCAAGGAGCATCAAATGGGGGAGCCAGATCAGGAAGTAACAGTCAATTGTCTACACCGCGTGGAGGCAGTAGTTCAACACAGTTCAAAATGGCAAGACATGATCCCACAATTAGATTACCATAATTTCAGGGAGAGGCATTAGAGGACCCTAAAAAGCACTTATTCATCTATGAGAAGATATGGGAAGCAAAGCAGATCACATATGAGGATACAAAGCTCACATAGTTAACTATCACACTAAGAGACCACGCGCTGGACTGGTACATGAGCCTAGATGTAAATAGTCCATAGGGAATGCCAAAGATTATCGCAGACGTGAAAACACCACTGGTAAACGAATTTCAGAAGCCAAGCTCAGAAGACCAGTACATGAATGAAATGATTGAAATTAGTAAAAAACCAAGGGAGTCTGTTTGGGAGATTGATGAGAGGTTTAAACGCCTGAAAGGTAAGTTGAAATATGCAATTACTGACATGCAACATAGGCACTTATTTGTGAACTCACTATTACCACACTTGAAATACCCGTTAAGACAACAAAAGTTCCAAACTCATGCAGAGGCTCTATAGGCAACCTTACAACCAGAAGAGAACCAATATCAGAAGACAAATCCAACAATAGAGGAGTTGAAGGAGGATTTGAAGAATCTAACTTTTCAACTTAACCAGAATAAGAGCAAAGAGAAAAAATAAGTTGTTTGGTGTACCCTATGTAGGACAAAATGACACCATAAGAACGAATTTCCAACTTTTACGCAGTATATGGCAACATGAGTACCAAAACCTTTGACAACAAGAGGACTATGGTGTGAGATTTGTAAAACACATGGACATGAACCATATCATTGTCCAATGATGCAGAAATACAAGACAGTACCCAAAAGTTAATATAACATTTTTTGCAAATCAATGGGTCATGATGATAAGGATTGTATAATGATGGAGTTGATGAGAGAAAGAACTTAAGATACTTATAGAGTGCAAGCAGAAATGATGACAGGACAAGTTGCACCTTAGTTCATCCAGGTACCACCACCATACAACAATGCGCAGTAGAAATACAACAATGTGCAACAACAGTACAATAATGCGTAGTCACGGTATAACCAGGTACCCCAATACAACGCACCACAAGGAGATCGAGGTGGATACAGAGGTGGAGGGCGAGGTAGAGGAGGATTTGGACGAGGCAGATGACCAGTAGTGTGTCACAACTGCCAACAACCAGGAAATTATACAAGGGATTGTCCACTTCCATCGATGACATGTATGTACTGTCGTGCAACAAATCATGACACAGAAGACTACCCAACACTTTTGGGAAAGATCCAAGAAAAAAGGAACCAGAACAACTAGAATGTCCAGTGGATCTCTGCAGAAGCCAGGGATGATGGGAGAAACATCAATATAGTCACTCGAGGAGGAGCCAAGACAGGAACTGATGCAGGAAGACAAGATCCAGTTCAACACCAATGGGTTAAGAAGAATACTGAGCCACATAAGCAGTTTGACACACAGAAAGAAATACTAAGCCAGACATGAGTTTCTCAAGCAGAATGTTGCATCTACACTAGTCGTGCAACAAACTCATAACTCACCAATGTATAAGATGCCCTCCTCAATGGACCATACCAATGAAGGACAACCTTTAGACCAAGTAAGTACCATAAAGACTTTTCTGCAATCATGCGTTAAGTTATTGAATGATCCATCATCTGTTAAAATCTTACAAAATATGCTAGAAAGATGCAACACAGAGGTAGAAGGAAAGTTATAACAAAAAATAGTGAATCATCTCCATACAAGAAGAAGGACACACATAAAATTCATACTAAATGCTAATATTGGGGATTTCAATATGGGAGATATTATACTGGACTTAGGCTCTGAAGTAAATGTCTTACCTAAGAAAACATGGCAATGTATAGGAGAACCCACACCAGGCTATTCACCTGTCAAGTTGAAACTAGCAAATCAACACATAGTGTTACCAATTGGAAGGATTAAAGGTGTGACAATAGATTTGGATGGAGTGCGCATTACGACGGATTTTGAAGTAGATGTCACAACACCTTACCCAACATTACTTGGATTGGATTGGGCATTTAATGACTAGGCTATAATCAACCCAAAGACAAGAAAAATGACTTTTGAATCAGGTGAATATAGATTCATTGAACCATTGGATCCTTCATAAGGAGAAAGGTTTGTAGGGGCCACTTGCTTGGATCTGGAAGAAATAACCCAGTTGTACAGAACCACTGTGTGAGAAGAGGATTATGTTAACCCAACTGCATATGGGGTACTTAGCTTCTGACTTACATACAGGTTTGGAGAATTGGCAACAATGATTACATGAAGTTTCCACAAAGAGGTGCCCAAGAATAGACCGCGCAATAAGATGGGTTGGTACAAAGATAAGAGAACCTCCCAATTTTCATGGGCTAAATGACTTAGAGGAATTCTTGACAAAATATGAAGAGGAAGTGTTAGAAAATCATAGGCTCTTATCCCTAGATATTGCACTCAATTCAACACCTGCAATATGGTGGGTTGCGCACAAAGAAATAATTCGGGACTAGTATTAATGTAAACGACTATTGTGCATTAGATTTGGTGCAGAACCGGGGAGCCATAGAGTCCAGAAGTATGATGGGAAAGGCACACTAGTGGAACACTTGGAGAAATGCATAATACCGTGGAGGATTACACCACTAGAGGAATGACCTCATCATTTTATCCATACATTAGAAGGGACCCCAGGGAACTGGTACATAGACCAGAAGATACGCAGAGGCACTACATAATGGACACGATTACCACAGAATTTTGTAGTAACCTTCTCATTTGAACATGAGAACCCCAACATTGATTCAACGTTGAAGCTGATACAGGAAGTGATATTTGTTGATGAACCAAAGGTTGAAATCATGACAAAATATCAACAACAAAACAAACATACAGTTAAAGACTTACTCTCATGCTATCATGTCGAAGAGGAAACACCAGATGAAGATGGCATGCACAACATTCAAATTACAAAGATTGAAGGAGAGAGAGAGGTGGAAGGTCCATCTATGGAGTCAAAAGTATTTGTTGCACTAATCAAAGTTAAGAAAGTCAACATTAGGACGAATGACAATCCTAAAATGGCAAGTATTGGAGATTATTGAGATGAGCAAACAGTAGAAAGAATAACAGAGTTACTACGCGAATACAGTGACATGTTTCGAACAACCTTTACTGTAATGTGCCCAAGGCCGAGCCCTATTGTAAATCATGTCTATGAAGTATAAAGCTTACATTATGAATTGTAATTATGTTTTATAGGCTGGTGAGCCAAGTTTATATAAGATGGTGGGCTTATGTGTTATTAGACTGGAGAGCCTAAGTGTTAAGGTCGGGAGATTGCTTTTGTGTATGTAATCATGTAGAACATTAATAAAAATATAAACACCACTGCGTACAGACCGACCACGATGAATGAGTGATGGGGGACTAAGCTTCCACAAAATGGGTAAGGGATTAGGGGCTGGAAGGTGGGAATGAGAGGCTAAGTGTTGAGCCTAGGGGCTTAAGTCCTTGGGAATAATATTTTAATATTATTCCAAAATCCATGTGAAATATATACTTTTATCCTAAGTTCATGGAAAAAGGAGGAACGCATGTTGATGGAGTGCATGCAGCTTCATGGGTGACATGTGTCGACCCAGGCACATGCAGTTAAAAACTGTAGAAGTCAGCCGTGGAGGGGGTTCGGTCATTCTGTCATCCTCCGCCTTAGTTCCTGTGATGCCCGTCTGAACCCGTTTTGCCTCTACGTGTGCATCGACATTGTTTCCTGGTCACACACCCTGAAACCCGTGGGAAAACTGACGGACTGATCCATGTCTCCGGGGAAGTCCGATTATCCCGTATTTGTCTGAGCTGTGTGGTGTCGTAACTGTGGGTTGTTGTGGCCACGCAGTTCATTCGTGAGTCGTTTTGTGTCTTCCGAGGAACCCGACACCTGGGTAATCGCCTTAGCCGTGCAGTGTTTTAGCGTGGGTTGTTGCTGCCTGCGGTGTGATGCCCATCTGTTGTTGTTTTTTTCATCCCTTTGTGAATGAATGTTGAACCGTTGTTGTTGTCCTCCTTGTGTTGGAACGGAGTTGAAGAGGCAGGTTGTCATGCCTGTGAGCAACTCTCTCCAAGAGAGAGAGTCTGCTGGGAAGCGATTTTCTCCAAGAGAGAGTCCAGGACCAGCTACGAAGCTCTGAGAATTCTTGATCCGGCCTGTTGCCGAGACCCAAAGAGGGAGGTGAAGCACCGATGGACTGTGCTTATGAAGGTGTATACTCCCGGGTGGAACAGGCATGTGGGGAATGAGAGTCCATGAGTAGTGGGCGTAAGAAGGCTTCTGGAGAGAATCCTTCTGGTTGCTCTGTGCAGTTTTCCCTGTAACCTCAGCCTAGACTAGGATTCCTTGCCTTAGGTGGAGCTTAGTCCCAGCTCGGGGGTGACCCACTGCTGAGCGTGATGAGCAGTGTGGTCTAAGGCTGGGAGGTTCGTGGAAGGCCTGCACGTGGTTGGTGGAATTACTACAGTTTCAAAGATAAGTATCAGCTTATGCTTAATATTATGTTTTGGATGCCTATGATGCTTATATGTATCATGTATTCTGTTGTGCATATGAATTATTGTTAATACCAGGGATTATTTATGTTAGCAATAATCTTCTGCTTACTCTGAGTTAAATGTGTTTAATTTGATTTAAATGAATGTTATTAATTAAGGATGAGAAAGATGTTGTTCCGCGCAGTAGCGTTTGCCTGGCTAGTGGCCAGGGGAACGTTATAGTTTGGTATCAGAGCCTAGTTTCAACGCTGAGCCTGGATGGGCCGGATAAGTGGTCTTTGGATTGAGGTTTTGAGAAGGAAATTGTGTCTGGAGGACTAATTTCAGACCTCAGAATGTTTATGAGTGCCAACGGGCTACTTGATGATGTTACAAAGCTCATGAGGTGTAGCAGTATTATAAAACTGTAGCCGATGTGGTATATGGCCACAGGGAGAGAGAGAACTCCACACCAGAGGTGTTGG
>SNQJ01S0022317.1:98291-110895 GCA_010110895.2 Picea sitchensis
ACAGTATTCCATCTGTTTCCAATTTATAAATTTCCATCTTCTGTGGCATCTTACCCTGCTGTAGCTTGGCTACAAATTCTCTGTACTGCAGATCTACATTTGCAGCCTCCAGAATTCTGCTTTTAATATCAGTCTGATACATGCTAATGGTTGTAGCATGTAATTCATGCACCCTCCTGCTGAGTGCATCAACCACTTTATTTTCCTTTCCTTTGATATGCTTGATCTCAAAGTCATACTCACACAGAAATTCCAGCCACCTACTTTGTCTAGTGTTTAAGGTTGGCTGATCAAACAAATATTTCAGACCGTTGTGGTCTGTTCTCAATTCAAATCTCCTTCCCATGAGGTAATGTCTCCATTTCCTCAGAGCGTGAACGATTGCTGCCAACTCCAAATCGTGAATGGCATAAGTCTTTTCGTGCTCTTTCAACTTCCTGGACTCATAACAGATTACAAATCCATTCTGACTGAGAACTCCTCCCAACCCTTCTTTACACGCATCTGTGCACACCACGAAATCCACATTTGGATCTGCAATCCTCAAGATTGGAGTGCTAGTTAACAACTGCTTCAATAGATGGAAACTTCTCTCACACTCTTTAATCCACTCAAACTTTTCCTCCTTCCTTTGCAAGGAAGTGATAGGGTGAGCTATCTTTGAGAACCCTGCAATAAACCTTCTGTAATAGCCCGCTAAACCCATAAAGGATCTAACTTCTGCCACATTCCTTGGCGCTGACCATTCTCTGATGGCCTCAACCTTCTCAGGATCCACGACGATCCCTTCTTCTGAAATATTGTGCCCCGAGTAATGGATTTGCCTTTGATAAAACGAGCATTTTCTCAACTTGGCATAGAGCTGGTGTTCTCTCAACACTTGCAACACCATTCTCAGGTGTTGTTCATTCTCTTCCTCTGACTTGGAATACACCAAAATGTCATCCAGGAAGACTATGACAAACTTGTCTAGATAGTCCCTGAATACACCATTCATCAAACACATAAAAACAACAGGTGCGTTCGACAGCCCAAACGGTACCACTATGAACTCGTAATGACCATACTTTGTTCTAAAGGCGGTCTTGCCGATGTCTTCATCCTTTATTCTTACCTAGTGATACCCCGATCTGAGATCTATCTTCGAAAATATTTTCGCACCTTTCAACTGATCGAAAAGATCATCGATCCTCGACAGAGGATACTTGTTCTTGACAGTTACTTTGTTCAACTGTCTGAAATCAATGCACAACCTCAATGTCTCGTCCTTCTTCTTCACGAACAGGACCGGGGCACCCCAAGGTGACACGCTTGGACAAATGTACCCCTTCTTTAGAAGCTCTTCAAGCTGCAATTGCAACTCTTTCAGCTCTGGCATACTCATTCTATAAGGAGCTTTCGACACTGGAGCTGCTCCAGGCATCAAATTTATAGAGAAATCGATATCTCTCTTCAGAGGTAGTCTGGGTACCTCCTTAAATACGTCTTCAAACTCTATTAGTACCGTATGGTCTCCAATCTTTGAGACTTCATCTTTAGATGCTTCCTCCATACGGGCTGCAAACAATTGACAACCTTTCATGTAGCACTTCTTCAGCTGCATTGCTGAGATTTCTCTAACAACCACAACTCTGGGAATTCCTTGGATTGTTTTCCGATTCCCCTTCTCATCCGGGCATGTAAATTCCTTGTTACGACAGTCCAGGAGGGCATGGCGCTAGTCCAACCAGTCCGTCCCAATTAAACAGTCATAAGAGCCTAAAGGCAGAATATTCAATTCAGCCTTCGTGCTCAATCCCTTCATGTCCACCAGACAAGANAGTCCAACCAGTCCATCCCAATTAAACAGTCATAAGAGCCTAAAGGCAGAATATTCAATTCAGCCTTCGTGCTCAATCCCTTCATGTCCACCAGACAAGACTTAACCAACTCAGTGACTTTCCTCTTGGTTCATGAAGCCAACTGCACTAACCAAGACTTTTCATGTTTGGTTCTTGATAAATGCAAACTTTCCACCACTCTAGGGTCTATATAACTATGGCTAGCCCCTGAATCAATTAAAATAATAAATGGTTGGTTGTTAATCATACCTTCCACTTCAATCATGTGCGACTGAAATTCAACTTGCTTGTTGTCCAGGGCCGCATAGATCCCTGGCATTCTACTGCCCATGTCCTCCGTTGTTTCAACTTGTTGAACATTATGGACAGCTCTTGCTTTGCCATTTTTAAGGGGACAATCTTTGTACTTGTGGTTCCCTTTACAACCCCAACACTGAATGGGTGTCTATCTCAACCTTTGTTCCCCCACTTCAGCCATTCTTGGCTTTCTAAACGATGGATGTCCTTGAGGACTATTTCTGAAAAAGGGAGGTTTGTTTCCCTTCTGCCTCTGTTCTTTCTTAAACTTCTTCTAATCATCCCAAGCCTTCTGAAAGGTAGGTTTTTCTCTTTGTTGCTCATATAAGCATTTCGCTCTTCTTATTGTTTCTTCCATAGTCTTAGGATCATCATACTGAATCTTGTCACCAATGGAAGGTAGCAGTCCACTTAGATACCTCTGAATCTTGACAGCCTCATGTTTGATGAATGGAACATACTTCGGTAATTCCAAAAACCTTCATTCGTATTCATCAATGGTCATGTTGCCCAGCTTGAGTTCGAAGAACTCTTTCATCTTTTTGTCATAGTATCTTTTAGTCAGGTATTTCCTCTCGAAATACCTCTTGAATTCCTTCCATGTGATATATTTCTCTCTAATGTGTTGCACTTGCACAAGATGATCCCACCACATGGATGCTTTTCCTTTTAGTTGATACATCGCAATTCTTCTTTCTGCATGAGAGGAATAATTTTGTAGTTGGAAATATTTCCTCATGCCAAGCAACCATGTTTCGACATATTCCTCCTTCTTATGTTCTCCATCAAATGTAGAAGGCTTAATCTTGTTCATCTCCCCTTTCAATTCATCCACTCCAGATCTTCGGTGTTTTCTGGTAGGGGATGGGCTTGAACTACTGTGTGCTTCCTTATCAGAATGCTCTGGGGAGCGACAACGATGTCTGCTACCACTCCTCGATTTTCTTTTTCTCTCAGGGGTCCTGTGACTCCCTGTTTTTCTTGAGTCACTCTCCTTTTCCAATTTATTTTCTATTCTTTCCAGACTCTTCAACATCTTTAGGTTGAATTCACCCTGTCGATCCCTTACCCTCATGAGCTTTCGGCTATCGTCTCGGCGAGCCTGGGCCTCTCTCTGCAATCTTTCAATGATTTTCATCACATGCCCTTTCTTATCCAATTCTCTTCCATGCCCATTGTAGTTCGATCCTTCGACTCCCAAGTTGACATCCCTTCCTTCTCTTTTGTTCTCTGAATTGGAGGCAATCCGCACCTCTTCCATTTCTATACTTGGCGTTGATTCGCGGCTGCCTTGACACTCATTGAACTCTGCACACACAACGTGCAGTCAACTGAAGTTTGTCAGACCTTAAACCCTTAATAAACTACAACATTCATAAACCAACGTGAATAAGAAAACGTTTTGATTCCACAAATTTTCTGAGCTCTGTTTGGCTCTGCAATTTTCGGCGATAGCCCCCATTTTCGTAGTCCCCAACCCATACATCCACGGGCCGTGATCAAACGCTAAACTGCTAGGTGCTACCAGGTTTTCCAAACGAAACTTCAGGTTTCGGGATTTTGGGGCTTCAGGGTTCCGGGTTTCGGGGTTTTGGTCCTAGAGGTTCTCGCACTCGCTTCCCTCTCCAATTCTCGACTTCCGAAAATTCAATTTCTCTCCCCCTGGGCCCATAGAATAGTTGTCGCCAACCAAGGTAGTGACACATGGTGTCCTTAAGAAGGTCCACATCACTTTCGGCAACGTCATAGGGTCCCACCACTTTCACCTTTCGTTTCGGAGTTTCGGGCATCAGGAGTTTGTGTATCTACACATCTCAAACTTTCGTTTGCCGAAATTCCGAAATTACGATCTATCATCTACTTGATCCAACGGTCAAGTTCGTCTCCTACGATCTACGGTGTAGATCGTTTCGGGATTTCGGGGTTTCGGGTTTTCGATAACCGAGAGTTCACGATCCAACGACTCCAAATCTCTTGTCACTTTGATCCCTAATTTACGATACCCAAGTTCTTGTACGAGATCCAACGATCCTCGATGATTTGGATCTAACGGTCCATATCTCTTCTATGCTTACACACATCAAAGCTCTTCAGCCCTAACTTCCTCGCTAGTTGGTTGGATCCGACGACTCATGGGATTTCGACACTTCTTCCTGGTCGCGCTCCACCGTTCGATTCTACCCTTGTTAATTTCTTTCACGATTCAGGACTTGGAGTGACCAAGAATTTGGTCTATGCTCCAAGTTCACGCTCCCTGAATTCACGAAATGATCCAACACCTCTGGTGTGGAGTTCTCTCTCTCCCTGTGGCCATATACCACATCGGCTACAGTTTTATAATACTGCTACACCTCATGAGCTTTGTAACATCATCAAGTAGCCCGTTGGCACTCATAAACATTCTGAGGTCTGAAATTAGTCCTCCAGACACAATTTCCTTCTCAAAACCTCAATCCAAAGACCACTTATCCGGCCCATCCAGGCTCAGCGTTGAAACTAGGCTCTGATACCAAACTATAACGTTCCCCTGGCCACTAGCCAGGCAAACGCTACTGCGCGGAACAACATCTTTCTCATCCTTAATTAATAACATTCATTTAAATCAAATTAAACACATTTAACTCAGAGTAAGCAGAAGATTATTGCTAACATAAATAATCCCTGGTATTAACAATAATTCATATGCACAACAGAATACATGATACATATAAGCATCATAGGCATCCAAAACATAATATTAAGCATAAGCTGATACTTATCTTTGAAACTGTAGTAATTCCACCAACCACGTGCAGGCCTTCCACGAACCTCCCAGCCTTAGACCACACTGCTCATCACGCTCAGCAGTGGGTCACCCCCGAGCTGGGACTAAGCTCCACCTAAGGCAAGGAATCCTAGTCTAGGCTGAGGTTACAGGGAAAACTGCACAGAGCAACCAGAAGGATTCTCTCCAGAAGCCTTCTTACGCCCACTACTCATGGACTCTCATTCCCCACATGCCTGTTCCACCCGGGAGTATACACCTTCATAAGCACAGTCCATCGGTGCTTCACCTCCCTCTTTGGGTCTCGGCAACAGGCCGGATCAAGAATTCTCAGAGCTTCGTAGCTGGTCCTGGACTCTCTCTTGGAGAAAATCGCTTCCCAGCAGACTCTCTCTCTTGGAGAGAGTTGCTCACAGGCATGACAACCTGCCTCTTCAACTCCGTTCCAACACAAGGAGGACAACAACAACGGTTCAACATTCATTCACAAAGGGATGAAAAAAACAACAACAGATGGGCATCACACCGCAGGCAGCAACAACCCACGCTAAAACACTGCACGGCTAAGGCGATTACCCAGGTGTCGGGTTCCTCGGAAGACACAAAACGACTCACGAATGAACTGCGTGGCCACAACAACCCACAGTTACGACACCACACAGCTCAGACAAATACGGGATAATCGGACTTCCCCGGAGACATGGATCAGTCCGTCAGTTTTCCCACGGGTTTCAGGGTGTGTGACCAGGAAACAATGTCGATGCACACGTAGAGGCAAAACGGGTTCAGACGGGCATCACAGGAACTAAGGCGGAGGATGACAGAATGACCGAACCCCCTCCACGGCTGACTTCTACAGTTTTTAACTGCATGTGCCTGGGTCGACACATGTCACCCATGAAGCTGCATGCACTCCATCAACATGCGTTCCTCCTTTTTCCATGAACTTAGGATAAAAGTATATATTTCACATGGATTTTGGAATAATATTAAAATATTATTCCCAAGGACTTAAGCCCCTAGGCTCAACACTTAGCCTCTCATTCCCACCTTCCAGCCCCTAATCCCTTACCCATTTTGTGGAAGCTTAGTCCCCCATCACTCATTCATCGTGGTCGGTCTGTACGCAGTGGTGTTTATATTTTTATTAATGTTCTACATGATTACATACACAAAAGCAATCTCCCGACCTTAACACTTAGGCTCTCCAGTCTAATAACACATAAGCCCACCATCTTATATAAACTTGGCTCACCAGCCTATAAAACATAATTACAATTCATAATGTAAGCTTTATACTTCATAGACATGATTTACAATAGGGCTCGGCCTTGGGCACATTACAGTAAAGGTTGTTCGAAACATGTCACTGTATTCGCGTAGTAACTCTGTTATTCTTTCTACTGTTTGCTCATCTCAATAATCTCCAATACTTGCCATTTTAGGATTGTCATTCGTCCTAATGTTGACTTTCTTAACTTTGATTAGTGCAACAAATACTTTTGACTCCATAGATGGACCTTCCACCTCTCTCTCTCCTTCAATCTTTGTAATTTGAATGTTGTGCATGCCATCTTCATCTGGTGTTTCCTCTTCGACATGATAGCATGAGAGTAAGTCTTTAACTGTATGTTTGTTTTGTTGTTGATATTTTGTCATGATTTCAACCTTTGGTTCATCAACAAATATCACTTCCTGTATCAGCTTCAACGTTGAATCAATGTTGGGGTTCTCATGTTCAAATGAGAAGGTTACTACAAAATTCTGTGGTAATCGTGTCCATTATGTAGTGCCTCTGCGTATCTTCTGGTCTATGTACCAGTTCCCTGGGGTCCCTTCTAATGTATGGATAAAATGATGAGGTCATTCCTCTAGTGGTGTAATCCTCCACGGTATTATGCATTTCTCCAAGTGTTCCACTAGTGTGCCTTTCCCATCATACTTCTGGACTCTATGGCTCCCCGGTTCTGCACCAAATCTAATGCACAATAGTCGTTTACATTAATACTAGTCCCGAATTATTTCTTTGTGCGCAACCCACCATATTGCAGGTGTTGAATTGAGTGCAATATCTAGGGATAAGAGCCTATGATTTTCTAACACTTCCTCTTCATATTTTGTCAAGAATTCCTCTAAGTCATTTAGCCCATGAAAATTGGGAGGTTCTCTTATCTTTGTACCAACCCATCTTATTGCGCGGTCTATTCTTGGGCACCTCTTTGTGGAAACTTCATGTAATCATTGTTGCCAATTCTCCAAACCTGTATGTAAGTCAGAAGCTAAGTACCCCATATGCAGTTGGGTTAACATAATCCTCTTCTCACACAGTGGTTCTGTACAACTGGGTTATTTCTTCCAGATCCAAGCAAGTGGCCCCTACAAACCTTTCTCCTTATGAAGGATCCAATGGTTCAATGAATCTATATTCACCTGATTCAAAAGTCATTTTTCTTGTCTTTGGGTTGATTATAGCCTAGTCATTAAATGCCCAATCCAATCCAAGTAATGTTGGGTAAGGTGTTGTGACATCTACTTCAAAATCCGTCGTAATGCGCACTCCATCCAAATCTATTGTCACACCTTTAATCCTTCCAATTGGTAACACTATGTGTTGATTTGCTAGTTTCAACTTGACAGGTGAATAGCCTGGTGTGGGTTCTCCTATACATTGCCATGTTTTCTTAGGTAAGACATTTACTTCAGAGCCTAAGTCCAGTATAATATCTCCCATATTGAAATCCCCAATATTAGCATTTAGTATGAATTTTATGTGTGTCCTTCTTCTTGTATGGAGATGATTCACTATTTTTTGTTATAACTTTCCTTCTACCTCTGTGTTGCATCTTTCTAGCATATTTTGTAAGATTTTAACAGATGATGGATCATTCAATAACTTAACGCATGATTGCAGAAAAGTCTTTATGGTACTTACTTGGTCTAAAGGTTGTCCTTCATTGGTATGGTCCATTGAGGAGGGCATCTTATACATTGGTGAGTTATGAGTTTGTTGCACGACTAGTGTAGATGCAACATTCTGCTTGAGAAACTCATGTCTGGCTTAGTATTTCTTTCTGTGTGTCAAACTGCTTATGTGGCTCAGTATTCTTCTTAACCCATTGGTGTTGAACTGGATCTTGTCTTCCTGCATCAGTTCCTGTCTTGGCTCCTCCTCGAGTGACTATATTGATGTTTCTCCCATCATCCCTGGCTTCTGCAGAGATCCACTGGACATTCTAGTTGTTCTGGTTCCTTTTTTCTTGGATCTTTCCCAAAAGTGTTGGGTAGTCTTCTGTGTCATGATTTGTTGCACGACAGTACATACATGTCATCGATGGAAGTGGACAATCCCTTGTATAATTTCCTGGTTGTTGGCAGTTGTGACACACTACTGGTCATCTGCCTCGTCCAAATCCTCCTCTACCTCGCCCTCCACCTCTGTATCCACCTCGATCTCCTTGTGGTGCGTTGTATTGGGGTACCTGGTTATACCGTGACTACGCATTATTGTACTGTTGTTGCACATTGTTGTATTTCTACTGCGCATTGTTGTATGGTGGTGGTACCTGGATGAACTAAGGTGCAACTTGTCCTGTCATCATTTCTGCTTGCACTCTATAAGTATCTTAAGTTCTTTCTCTCATCAACTCCATCATTATACAATCCTTATCATCATGACCCATTGATTTGCAAAAAATGTTATATTAACTTTTGGGTACTGTCTTGTATTTCTGCATCATTGGACAATGATATGGTTCATGTCCATGTGTTTTACAAATCTCACACCATAGTCCTCTTGTTGTCAAAGGTTTTGGTACTCATGTTGCCATATACTGCGTAAAAGTTGGAAATTCGTTCTTATGGTGTCATTTTGTCCTACATAGGGTACACCAAACAACTTATTTTTTCTCTTTGCTCTTATTCTGGTTAAGTTGAAAAGTTAGATTCTTCAAATCCTCCTTCAACTCCTCTATTGTTGGATTTGTCTTCTGATATTGGTTCTCTTCTGGTTGTAAGGTTGCCTATAGAGCCTCTGCATGAGTTTGGAACTTTTGTTGTCTTAACGGGTATTTCAAGTGTGGTAATAGTGAGTTCACAAATAAGTGCCTATGTTGCATGTCAGTAATTGCATATTTCAACTTACCTTTCAGGCGTTTAAACCTCTCATCAATCTCCCAAACAGACTCCCTTGGTTTTTTACTAATTTCAATCATTTCATTCATGTACTGGTCTTCTGAGCTTGGCTTCTGAAATTCGTTTACCAGTGGTGTTTTCACGTCTGCGATAATCTTTGGCATTCCCTATGGACTATTTACATCTAGGCTCATGTACCAGTCCAGCGCGTGGTCTCTTAGTGTGATAGTTAACTATGTGAGCTTTGTATCCTCATATGTGATCTGCTTTGCTTCCCATATCTTCTCATAGATGAATAAGTGCTTTTTAGGGTCCTCTAATGCCTCTCCCTGAAATTATGGTAATCTAATTGTGGGATCATGTCTTGCCATTTTGAACTGTGTTGAACTACTGCCTCCACGCGGTGTAGACAATTGACTGTTACTTCCTGATCTGGCTCCCCCATTTGATGCTCCTTGATTACTTCCACTAAAATTCGGTTGTCTAAACGTTGGTTTTCTTTCTGGTGTAATAATCACACATGGGGTTGTAGGTTCCACATTGACAGTGATCTAGATTGGAGTTCTACCTTTTGTTCCTGACCCTAGACCTCCTATTTTCCTTTTATATGTTGCGCACATGATTTCCTCAATTCGCTACACAACCCAAATATCCTCTACCTCTTCTTCATCGCTTGCCAAGCCCTCTCTATCTGCTATGGCTCTCTTCTTGTTATTCATTTTATATTGGTAGGGTATTCTGTTGCGCGTCTTTCCAGCTTTTTCCATTATCTGCTTTATCTGGTCTTCTTCCATCATGATTGGGTCCATGGCCTCCATCTTCTTTTCTTTATCCATCTCCTCTTCCATATCTCAACCTCTTGTCAGTACTTCCCGCCTTCCCCCATGCACCCAGGGAAGTTTAGTTATCTGATTCCATGGTAATCACACTGTTGTCATACAGTAAAATCTTGATTGAAGTATACAACGATCCGATGTACCTACCTCTAGGTCATTTTAGAAAATCATGATCTATTGCGATGTAGGAATTTGCGGTATCTACTGCAAATTCGGTGATAAACCCTGCAACAACACTATCTAACCAAAAATCTATTGCACGCGTAAATTTGTTATTAACTTGTTGTAACTGTGCGGTCTCCACAAGATTCCACTCCAGCTGTCTAATTCGATTTGTAGGGTGGTTGTCCTTTAACCTAAATAATCGCTCCTACAACAAATGGAGGAAATCACAGAAAAATACCTCATGCAAGTCTCTAAACACATATTTGTCGAGATATTTGCGCGGTGTTAACTTAGGGTTTTTGTTGTCCTTCTGTGCAAACTCAAGTTCCTTTGTTTTCAACCATCTTTCAATCTCTGCCTTCATTAGATTCCATAGCTTGAACATTCCCTTCTATACTTTCATTTTCCGCGCATTTCTTCCATAGATCTCGTCCACTCGATCTTAGGCAGTTCCAGCCAGCAACGAAACCATTTGTTGGTTGTTTCTTTCACTTCTTCTTGGGCTGACCCAGGTTCCAGTCTCAAACATGTTTCCAACAAAACCCTAAAAAACTATCGGCCCTCGTGGTAAACCAGAAGGCAACATTGCACATAGGGTGCACAATGCAGTCTCATCCGAGATAGCTTTTATGGGTGACTGCAATACTCATGTGTTTGCAGTCTAGGAATGAGTGGGGATTTGTGATTGTGTTCTTTCTTCCTTGTGCATTATCCTTGTTAATTATTCAAGTACTTCTATGATTTATTCATTTTCAAACCTATGCATGCATGTTGATATAACTACTTTAACCATTCATTCATAAGATAATGATTAATAACAAGTAAACATTCATTAACAAACACACATAACACAAAGTTTACCGTGGTTCACCCCCTCATGGGGCTACGTCCACAAAGATCTGGCTTCTCTGCTCTTTTATTTAATCTGCTGCAAAATCTTGCGTTGCGCGCATTACATCTTCTGTAATACAATCAAGAGTGATGGTAAGAACCCACTGTGAGGTTGACTAGATCACACCAACCTCCTCAACCTGTGACCTAACCCTTAAGGACTCCCTTACTCGATTCTTCTACCAGACTTATTATCATTAACAACCTACACAATCACAATAATCAACTCTCTCTATTATGATATTAACTGACCTCTATGTATCTCTCATCTCACACATGTTCATATATATCCCTCTCACATACACCCCCTTTTACCTAGACCTCCTTATAGGCTTATAGCCGTTACAATCCTTATAAAAAACCCTAAACCTATCACGGTTAGACTTGTCTACCTGCGTGCCACGTTGTTTTTCCTCTTGCATGTTGCTTTTCCTTCTTTTTCTGCATGCTGCTTTATTTCCACTTGTTGTCTGCACCCAAATTAAACTTCCTTCTCAAAATAGGCGTGCACCCAACAATGGTCCAGGGGAGGTTGCTCCTCCCTATTGGATTATGATGGTTGACTCCTTCTGAACTCTAGCTCCTTCTGAGTTGGTACTTGGTGTGGCCGCATGCCTCACCACTAGTGGAACCATCTGCTTCTTCTCATGATATGGCTCATCAATGTTATATATCTTTGCATCCTGCAAATTGTCACGGGACCATGCTGGTCTCTTCCTGGTTACTGCAACGATTCTGGGTAGGCCCTTCTATCTCTACTAACTCTTCCTGATGATATGAAGAGTGACCAACTGAACTAGAGGGATTTGTTTGGTCATCTTTGGAGCCTTCTACTCCTTACAATCAATCTCCATGTGAGATACTCAGTATCTCGCAAAAGTACCCTTCTTGCAAGAAGGTTTTAACTTCGTCTTCTTTTTCTTCGATACATGGATGTATACGGTCGTGTATACAACTTCTTATTTGGATAGTTTGTTGCATGTCTCAAACTAGAGACCATGTAATATGTTTCCTTCTTCAATCGTCACTATAGCTCCCCTCAGAGTTATCACTTGTGACTTGCCCAGAACAAGAACAACAAAGGGGAAAACAATAGACAAGAATAACACTCTTATAATAATAATAAAAACAATAATGAGAACAATTGTCACAATAGCTCCTTCTCAGAGCTATCACTCGTGACCTGCCTGGAACGAGAGTCAAAATAAGAATGCAATAATAAGAAATAGGAACAACACTCTTCTAGTGTTGTGACCAATCATTCCTCCATGGTAAACTGCCCAGAACAAGAAAAAAGAACAACAATATCTCCATGGTAACCTCCATGGAATTTACAAGATAACCTGCCCGAGACAAGAGTAAAAAGTATAATAGCATTTTCATAAGAACATATCTACGTTAACAAGAATAAAAGATAATTTCATGGTATAACATTACTACGGTGACTTGCGTGGAAGCAAAACAAGAAATATCTCCTAGAGGAGATGTTAGTTCGTCTTGCAAATAAACATTTATATCAACAGTACTCACATGCTACCAAGTATTCATTGTATCTAATAGTAATAAAACCTTTCAAAGATTGTTGTCACAACTATAATGTTTGCTTGTAATGTAACAATTATCAAACTTGATATGTGCAAATTGGAAACTTATGAATTTAATCCATCAAACCTGGAACC
>SNQJ01S0022318.1:0-18636 GCA_010110895.2 Picea sitchensis
AGGCGATAGAGAAAATATGAGTTAACATTTCCATATGCAAGCATATTCTCAAATATGACAACCTGTAATATATGCACAGTATTAAAGAGGGACGTGACATCAACACGTTTGTGGATGACACCTTTGTGGATGATAGTGGGATAGCACAATATTGCATTCTTACTATGATGATGCTGTAGAAAAACTAAAATAACCAACAATTTTTTGCCAATTCAAGATGGACAAAAAAAAATCATCAGATCCCATAATATTTTCCCATTAATGTGTTTTAATGGGAGATGTCCTCAATATTTCTTCTTATTAATGCCAATATTTTCGAACATGCCTAGTGAGTTGTCACTAGTAAAAGAATAATTAATGTGCATTGGGAAGGGAGGAAGATGGTCGGGATGGAGGGGAGCAAAAAATGCTTTCAAACTTTTGTGAGCATGAGAGTCTGTGAACCCGCGAAACTTTGAATACTTGACTAAGTATGGAAAGGAGGGGCAGTCAGATGGAGTCATCGTAGGTAGAGTCAAGCTTGCGAATTCGAGGAGTTTTGGGTCAAATTGTAGATGACCGAAGTTTTGGGTGCAATATGTATGCCCCGAACATGGGGCATGAGAGTTCGATAACACCTACCCACGAATCCGCGGCCATAAAATTGGATAAGTATGCAAACGAACAGAGGTTGGTCAGACTCATGATGTGAAGATATAGATGGAGATGAGGATTTTTCAGTTCGCCACCCCGGGAACCCGCAAGCATAAAAACACAACTAAGTATAGAACCAGAAACGAATAATAGAGGGGAAGAAGAAAAGGGAAAAATGGGTAAGTATAGACGAGGAAAAAGAAAGGGAGAAAAGAACTTTATCCCTCACACAACAATACTTATTCTGATAATTAGGAAGTCATGGAAATACATTGACTATGGGAAAACAATTCTCATCGATGAAATATAGTTGGAGCTCGACAAACTCTAGTTCAAGTCCAAAGAGATGTTGTTTATAACTATTTCAACATTTTTCATATCATTTTATTTTAATAGTATTTTTTGTGGCCCAGATCTAAAACCATGTTCCAATTTGCGTTTCTCAAGTGGAGATGTGTTTGTGAAGACACATTTCCTTGAACCACAGTCCCAGGGTAGGGAAAGTGCAACGTCGACTGTTTGTTGAGCAGATATTTGTTGAAGATTAAGCAATGTATTTCCAAGTGCATGTATCATTTGCATAGTATCAATATGATTTCTTTCATGTTCCTTCTATATTCTTCTAAATGCACTTGTCATAGATTTGTCAACCTTTTCCATGTATGAGGCACAATATGATGTTGTGGCATATGCATTGAGGACATACTTCGTGTTTGTATTTCCATTCCACATAAATGGTTGGTACTTGGAGAAACTGTTGTTCCATATATGTAAAAGTTTTCGTTTAAGGAAAATTGTTGATTGTTTAAGTGTATATTGTATGCATTGGATGTACTCAACTTCTGTTAGATTTATCTATGCCAAGAAGTCTTGGAAGCTCATTAATTCATCAAAGTCTCCTTGTTCTAGAAATGCGAACAAAGATTTAGATTTATCAATGAGAACATTGTCCTCCAAACTAATTGGCTCTACAATTCTTGTTGTTCTCATTAGCGGCATAGGGAAGTTGTATATGAAATGTGAATTTTCTTGTTTTTTAAATCTTCTTGTATGATAATGTCTATGAACTTTGGCAAGCCTTGGATCCAAATGATCTGTGTTGCATGTCATGTATTTGTCCAGAAACTACTCAATATGTGAGATGTTGTCATTTCCATAGACCAGTGCACCCTCTATCCACAACAGTGTGTGGCCATGCCCACTTCCTCTATTCTGGAATTCAGTCACAAAACAGTAGCCCGATAGTAGTCACAACACAATGCCTCGTCAATTCACTCACTTGTTTATTGTTTGCTTCTTGCTCTTGTTTTCTTCAACTTTGCAAGGTTGAAGTTCTGCATCCAAAGCTGGCCCTGTTGTTGCACTTTGCACCATTGGGATTCTGCATCTATGATTGGAACTGCATTTCTGGCATTCTGCATTGATGGTTAAGTTTCAGTGCCAGGGTTGCACTCAAACGTATGGTTTTTAGGAACATGAAATATAAGGAGAACATTCGATTTCCTTTTTTTATATCTCACTATGGGTGAAAAAGAGGTGGATCATGTGCCCAACATTGACATTCAAATGAGAACAAAACATTTTGTAAGGGAACAAAATGAAAAAAATGCACCAAACGCATTGTTTTCACACAAGAACAAGACAACATCACACTCTTGTTTCTCTGGCAAATGTATCGTTTCCGGGAACAAAAAATATGAGGAGAACATTTGATTTCCTTTTTTATATCTTACTATGGCTGCAACAGAGGCGGTTTCTAAGCCCAACATTGACATTCAAAGGGGAACAAGATGTTTTGGAAGGGAAAAACATGGAAAAAATGTACCAAACACATGGTTTTCAGGGACAGAAAATACGAGGAAAAAAATTGTTTTACATTTTTTTTATATGTCACTATGGCTGCGAAAGAGGTGCGATCTCTGGCGAACAAAAACACTCAAGAAAAACACCAAGACAACATCACACTCCTATTTCTATGGTCGTAGTAGTCACTCCTGTTTCTATGGTCGTAGTAGTCACATGCGAAGATGTTCTACAAGAGGATTTTTTCTCAGGAATTTCCAGTATTGAAAATTCTTACTTGCAAACTAGAAATAGAAAACAACAACCAATGAAGGAATGAAACCATGGCACTGAGACTGGCCGGTGAATGGGGAACGATAGAAGCACGGCCCCTGGCCTGCAAACTACAACAACAGGTCCAACTGCATATGCATGACCCCAACCTTGCAAAGTTGAAGCAAACAAGAGCAAGCATCAAACAACAAACTAGTGAACAAGTACCAAGAGGTCCAACTGCAGCTGCAGGACCTCAAATCTACAAATTTGAATCAAACAACAATAAGTAGCATCTAGCAAACCAACAAGCAAGCATCAACCAATCAACCAGGAATGTCGGTGAACAACAATATTTCCCAAATTCACTGCAAACAAGATTGTTTCAAAAAATCGAAGGAAAATGTATTGTAACACACATGTTAGGAAAACATTTCAGGTTGTGAGGCCTGTCAGGTAAGCATTTAAGGCTGTGAGGACCATCCAAAGGCCTCCCACTATGTAAACATTTAAGAAAGTTGCATTTTTCACAGTTGGCATTCTTCATCCACAATTGGAATTGCGCTTTTGCCGTTCCCCATTCACGGGTAAGTTTCATTGCCATGGTTACATCCCTATTCGTTGTTTGTTTTTCTTCCAGTTTGCAAGTAAGAATTTTCAATACTGGGAATGCTCAAAATTCTCTTGCATAACATCTTTGTATGTGACTACTACGACCAGAGAAACGTGACTGTAATGTTGTCTTGGTCTTGTTCCTGAATGCCAATGTTCGACATAGAACCCACCTCTATCGCAGCCACAGTGACATATAAAAAAGGAAATAGAATTTTCTCCTTACATTTTATGTTCCTAAAAACCATATGTTTGGTGCATTTTTTTCAGACTGCACCTCATATTGTTTTTGCATTGATATTATCCAACAACTCCTAGTTTGATGTCCGGGACATGGAAGTAGGCACATGTGATTGGAAGGGAACGTCCTGAAAAAAAATGCACCAAACGTATGGTTTTCAGGAATAGAAAAAATGAGGAGAAAATTATATTTCCTTTTTTATATGTCACTATGGATGTGATAGAGGTGGGTTCTATGTCGAACACTGACATTCAAGAACAATACCAAGACAATGTCACATTCTTGGTTCTCTGGTCGTAGTACTCACATACAAATATGTTCTACAAGAAGATTTTGACTCAGGCATATTCAGTATTGAAATTTTTCACTTGCAAACTAGAAATAACAAACAACAAACAACGAATAGGAAGGTAAACATGGCACTGAAACCCACCCATCAATGGGGAATGACAGAAGTGCATTTCCAATCGTGGTTGCAAAATCCCAAGTGTGCAAACTACAACAAGAGCAACAGGCAAACAAGAAACCAGTGAAAAAGAAAAGAGCAAGCATCAACCAGTGAATCAGTAATGTTGTTGAAGAACAATATTTCCCATATTCATTGCAGACAACATTTTATAAAACAAATCAGAGGAAAATGTATTGTAATAGGCGTGTTAAGTAAAAATTTAAGGCTATGAGACCTGTTAGGTAAACATTTAAGTCTGTCAGGGCCGTCGAAGGGCCTCACGTTCTGTAAACATTTAAGAAAGAATGTAGTGTGGCAGGTCTCTTTACGTACACAAAATAATTATTATATTATTTTATAATAATATAAAATAATAACAATAGTTTGAACAATGGAGACTATGCAAAAAAAAAAATTAGTCAAAGGAGAAACTAATATGAAATCAACTAATAAAAAACTAACTCTCGATGCTCAAAACATTGGATATCTAAGCATTTTAATAAAAATAGTAAAATTTCAGAAAGACTATAGATGATAAAAAACTTTGGATGTGCTAACATATAACACATTGGGAATAGTGAAGATGGCAATAAGACCTCCAATCTATTATCCAATCAGATCATGACATATATGGTATTTTTTATTATATACAAATCAATGTTTTTAGTTCTCTAGTTCCAACAATAGAGATTATGCAAATATTTTTAGTCAAAGGAAAAACTAATATGAAGTCAATGAATTATCGATCGCTATAGTCCCTCTACGCCTTCGACGGGGACTAATAAAAAGAAACCTTATGGTGATTAAACGGTTGAGGAACAAGTGATATGGAATACATTAATGTTGAAGCCTTAAAATAAAAAAAGCATTTGTGTCAGAGATGCACCATAAGTCTAGTAGATGTTATATGAAAAAAATTTAAGAATAGAGAATATGAATAGTAATGAAGAAGGAAGAGTAAACCATGATGTAAGTGATATACTTTCATGCATGTGCTTTTGAGATATTTTGAAATTTCATAAACAACATGAATTAAAATTGAATCAAATAATAATTGTGCATGAAACAGAAAAGGGTTAGTGTATAAGACTAGTCCGTATATAGGTATACCACCTTTGTTTTAGTGTACAAGACTACTCACTTATAGTATATAGGTATACCACCTTTGTTTTGGTAGTGAATCTATCAAAAAGTTGATTGACATGTGTACAATATGAGTAGTATGGCTTGCTGCAAGAACAAAAAATAATTGAAACCCAAATTGATAGCCCTACTTTGAAGGGAATTAAAGAAATCTATAAATAAATGCATGGAAAAATTTATAGGCAATGCATGTAGGACTTACAATTTATATGAAAATTCCATATGAGATCTACTAGAAAATGTCTATCTTGGAAAATGGCCTCCTCTTACTTCCTTCATCTGGCATGCACATAATCCTTCATTCTTTTGTATCGTTTGAAGAAAATGTTAGGATATGCATAATTCATTTAAGGATGGAACTCTTGAAATTGCAATGAAGTTCAACCCTTGACATTCAAAATTATCAATGTCAATTGTGGCTTTTGGCAATGACATCCCTTGTAATTTATGTATTGTTAGTTCCCATGCCATTTTAAGTGGAAGTTTTGCATAACCCCCTGTCTTATAGATGTAATTGGCACATAAGTTGGATTGTTGTAATCCCATGGAGGACCAATGTATTTATCAAAGATGACAACCAAAAAAGTTGGAACTTGTGGGGGATGAGAGTGTGGCTTGTAGAAAATGGCATTAACTTGACCAAGAAAACCATTTACAAGTTCAATTCTTATCCATAAGTTGGATGTTAGCATAAACGTTTGGCCAATGCAAAGCAATATGTTTATATCCAACTAATCTTCATGAGATGAATTTGAAACATGGCTTGTGGTATGCTTTACAATGCAATGGGCCACTGGAATTTTTAAGAATTTCAAAATTTGTTTATTGTGAAATGCCACTAAATTGTTGATCGAGAATAAATTCATTGAAGTTTGGAATATGCTTTGTTCTTCTTGAGAAATGAAGGAGTTTTTCCTATACATGAGAAGGTTCCAATCCTTTGATATAGGATTTTCATTTCTGTTGTTTTGAAGAAAGTTCCTGAAAGTGACTTGACATAGCTATGTATCTTGTTGTTGGAAGATAGTTTCAAGTGTGGCCACAATGGTAAATCTTTTCCAAAGTGTGTTTCCATGAGAATTTCCTACATACATGGAGATTTGCTATATGGGAGGAAATTGTCCTAGGTATTTGACAAGCACAATAATGCAACCTCAAAATGGAAGGACTCTATTATGAGGGAAAGTTTCATGGAGGCCTGTATCGATGTGGATAAAAAGTTTTGGGATGATTAAGATCATTTAATCAATGAGAATGTATTTGATATGTTGACGATCTTGTTGAAGGGTAGATAATGATTGGTCTTCTAACAACTTGAAATCCCTTATAGGAATATAGAGTGTTGCATGTATGTTGAAGTCCATAATGCTAGTTAGATCAAGAAGTAGCAACGAAGGGGACATGTGTTGTGCAATTGGGTGGACTGCATATTAAATGAATCCAATTAAGCAAGACTTGTTGGTATTTGTAGTACTTTAGATGATCATTCACAATAGAGGGACTTTTATAGTTTTGTAGTCTAGTGATGGGGGACAATTTTTAGTGATTTAAGTTTGGTGGGGGACAATGAACTTGTTCAGGGGGGGTTGGAATGCATGTTTCTAGAATTTGGTAGTATGAGTGGGTGTGGTCTATGAACTATATGGATTTATTTTGTGAGTTTAAGGAGGCATGTGTAGCATTCCAATTATGGTTGTTGTCAAAGTGATTTTGACCAATCATGTCAAGATCACTTATTTGGATGTTGTTGGTAGGGTGTAGTTGAGATAGGATTTCTCGTTCCTGTAAATCACAGGGCTAGTATGTATGCATTCCATCTTTGGCCTCAAGGGTTTTTGGTTCCTCTATTGTGCATTCAACATGCTAGAAAGTATAGGAATCTTTTATTTGGTCCTCATTAGCAACTATATCTTGATCAAAATGGACAATGTCGAATGGAATATTGTGGAAAGGTTTGTACAACATAAGAATAGACCTACAAAAATAAATGTAGGAATTTGAATCTAAGGAGGGCATTGAAGAGTGATGTGGTAAGACACTGAAAAAATCCTTAGCTATTCTAGGTTTCCAATTTTTTTTTTGCAAGCATTGTAAGACCAAGAGCAGGTTTCCTCAATAAGAGGGGTGGACTACATGTGAGAAGAGTGCTCAATGTATGCATTAATGAAGGTTAATATTGTTGAGATTGAATCATTCGAGTTGTTTGAAAGGAACCTATAGGTTTTTAATTGACATTCAAGAAGTAAAAAGGTGGTTGTTGATGGTCTGGGGTGGTTTTTGCAACATAAGGCATGTTTCTTATGCACTAATGTCACAATCGACAATAGTTTCAGTAAGAAATTTTTAAATAACAACTATGACATGATCTAGTAGGCATAACATTTGCAATTCTATGCCCTCAAAGAATAAGTTTGCTTTTGAAAAAGTGACCACATAAAACAAGACACTACAATAGGGTAAATCTTCAAGTCGATTTCCTTTGTGAATATTTTGTTCATCACTTGACATCCCCAATAAGTTAGATTGTCAAAAATTATAATTGATCGATTTACCTTAAATACCATCCTAAAAAAACAAATTTCCCAAAATATACATAATTTTCTTATTGACATAAAATAATAATAAATCAATAAATCAATTTAATAAATATATTTAATATAATTAAATTATTTTTAATAGATAATTTCATTATGCAAATATAAATTTTAATATGGAATAAAGTAAAGATAATAAAAGATTCATTCAATCAAGCTAATAAATATATTTAAAATATTAAAATTAATTAATATGGAGTTTCATTAGGCACGCATACATATTACGACTCGTGCCACAAAACATCCTCACCAAAAATCTTTTTAGCAATTTTAACTAGTAGTTTTATTATCATTCCAAATTGTACTTTTAAATTTAAAAGTATTATACAAGAAAAGTAATAATTAAGAACCATGACCTTAAACGAGTCCCATTACTACTTTTAATTAAAAACCATGACCATGAGTTTAGAATACTTTTAATTTTAATATTTATTTATTTATTTATTTTATGTCTGGTGGAATCAACAACTAGTTGGGCACGTGCTCGTGTTACACGTGGCCGTGTTATCTAACTGCTACCACTATAACCTCCAGGTGTGCCCACGATGCCCTTTACGCGGCACACATTGTAAGTCGGGGGGAGTTGAACTTGAAACCTCATAGAAATTCATTTTCACGGCACTTGCCAATTGAGCTGCCCCCCAGAGGAACTTTTAATTTTAATATTGAATCATATGAATAAAATGAAAAATTAATGGAAACAAGTTGGTAAATGTATTTAAAATATTCAAATTAATTGTTACACGTAGTTTTATTATGCAAAACCTTTGGAAGATAAGGGAATACATGTGTGGGCTTGATATATTCTTATAATGGAAAATAATTAAATCATATATAGAATATCCTTCTATTACATTATTTATTAATACTTATTTAAGATAATAGATTATTATTATTATTATTTAATAATAATAGATAGATTTTGTATTAGAATTATGTTCAAATTGAATAGTGTTGTAATATAAAATTAAAGAGTTTGGTCCTATCTTGTTGTCCAAAACATATAATCTTACATCCAAAAAATCTTTATTCTTTACCTTCTAGTTTCAATCTTCATAGGCTTGGTAAATGCATTGTCTTACATATTAAAATAACCAAAACGCTTTACAACAAGGTATAACAAGTATATGAAAAAAACTAGAAATTATTCCCTTGAATCACTTCATCTTTGAATCTTGCCTAAATCTCCATTATACCATCCTCATAGTGCATCTCCACTTCAACATGGGCTACAATGTTTAGTTCACATGTGGCATCCACTAGTTCCTAATTTGGAGAAAACAAGATGTCCAAATCCTCCTGATTAGTTAGAGAAAAACTATAGAGGGAGGAGTCCCTAGAGGACGTAGAGTTCTTGACATGTTTTGCCAACACCCATCAACTAGGTGATTAGGGTGCATATTTGAACTCATGTATTTTTCAAATGGATACCAAAAATTTTCAAATTTGAAAAGTGCCAAATAACCCTCACCTCTTGATCATGAAGAGCCAACAATTTTTAAACCAGCTTCAGTGTTGCAGTTCTTCATCATGAAAGGCTAACGATGATGGTTTCTCTTTGAAACAAAAGAGAAGAAAAAAAATGATGATAAAAAGAATGAAATTTCTTATCTCTGTTTTCTCATTGAATAACCCTATGTGTCAGCTTCATCCATCATTTTATGAAATCAAAAGCAGTGGTCATATGTCCGAGATATCACCATTTTTCACTCCTTCGTTTGGCATTTTTTTTCCCTCCATTTATGAAATTTTGACTGAGTGTTATTATTCTACCCTCACATTACTTACCTACTTTTACTTAGCCATTTTTACCAAATTTTCCCATCTTCTCACCTCTCCAAACTTAGACATCTTCCCATCTTCCACATTACTTTCCATACTTAGTCCATTTCCATACTTAAGCCATTTCCATAATTTCCATATTTAGTCCATTTCCATTTTCATACTTAGTCATTTTCATTATTCACCATGTTTCTCCTCAACACTTAGTCATTTTTCTGACTTACCACGTTTAATTTTACACTAAGTCCTCCATTGTGGGATTCCTCCACATTTCCATAATCCTCAAATTGCACCATACCCCCGCAACGTGCAACCTTGCAAGTGTCTCCATACTTATTCACTTTTACTACTTCCCAACACTTATCTATTTTTACATGTTTACATGTTTACTAAGAAAACACTTATTTTATTTTCAAATATTAGTCATCATTTCTTATCCTAAGTTTATTTCCCCCTTTTTCTTTGGCACACATCCCAATGACACATGGAAGTGAAGTGGACCTACCCTCAAGTGACATATGGATGGTAGGGGTTGGACAGAGATGACTCAATAGTGACTTGGCATTATGACTAGGTTATGAGGTGGCAACGAAAATCTATACTATGCACAAGCTAGGCAAGGTTCCATAGTTCTCTCTATTTCACACACAAACAATATGGGGATGTATTGTTTTTATAAACATGATAGGAGAATTACTCCATAATGAATGTGGGATAAATGGGATGGATTAACAAATCAAGGGCTTAAAATTCACATGGATAGATCAACAGTTGTTGAGTCTCTATCTTTTGGAGACCATAATGTTTTATCATAATGTCCAAATTGAGAAAATGAGAGCTTGTTGAAAAGATAGAGACATGAAGAACAATTTGAAATTGGTTTCTAGGAATGGAATCATAACTATCATTCCCTAAAAATCAAATTACAGTCAATATTATTTTTAGCTTGGCGACAAATCATTTTTGAAAAATGGTTTATTAAAATAAATTTATGAAATTCTAAAGTGGGCAGTTGATGGAACATATATCTAAGTTAACATTTACAAAGGGGAAAATAAAACCCTTAATATAACCCTAAATAAGCTTCAAGAAGATGAATATAAGATTATAAAAGAATATATAAAAGGAATTCAAAGGTTATGATGGAGGGTTTGAAAGAAGCAAGTTTTTCCTTTCCAAGATCTTGTAAATTAGCCTATTTAAATTTCTCTCTCGTATTTATTTTTTCTTGAATATTTCCATCAGTTTTTCCATGTATGTTTTGCAACAGGAAGATCTGAGTCTGATCAACTCTTTCTCTAAATTCTTCCAATCATTTTTCATGATATTCCAGGTGCAGAGGAGCAAAGTCTTTGCTTCTAAAGAGAAAATGAAATTTATTTATATTTATCTAATTTCCATTGAGATCTTGTTGACGTTGTTATGTTAGTCTTCTATTTCAGACATTGTTAAACTCGTCACATTTGGGATATTATTATTAATTACTCCCACAAAGAGTTATTCAAGTGTCATGTTGCTTTTATGAATCTGCGTGGTTGGTGTATCAATGGATTCTCGAGAAAATAATTCCTTACAGATTCGTTAGATATTAATGAAGTAATCATGTATGGTTCTTTGATGACCTGTCCATTTTATTTTTCCTTTCATTTTGCAAAGTCATAGTTGAATCTAGATTCACATTATTTTAAAAGGAAGGAAAAATATATGTTGAAATAAAACCACGTACATACAAATTTCTTGTAGTCACATTTATTTGTACCTTTTCCATAAAAATATGATGTGATTAACAAGTAAATATGTTAAATAAGAGATTTATTGGGGTTTTATGTATAGCAATCACTCATTGCATTCATCTATACTCATACAATGAATATTCCATATATCAAGAGAGGAGAACCACCTATATAAAAATTATGAGAGTCTTTCTTGTTCCCCACAATATTTTCTCTCGTTGGTCATTTTCCCTTGAAAAAAAAAAGTGATCAACAAGAGTCTACTGGGGGAGGAGAAAAACAACCACTTGAGGGAGGTTAATTGGTGGGTTGAAATCATTTCAAATAGAGATCATAAAGAACCCATTTGTGATGCTAGCTCTAGTTATTTCTAATGGTGAATTATCATGAATGCACAGACCTCCTTCTCCATCTTACTAAGTTTCAAAAGATGTGTTCTAGTGTCCACTGCAAACTAGACCTTGACCCTATTTTCTTCCTTGAATTTCTTATCCAGTTTTTCTTGCCAACAATTCCAATATATGTTGGAGTTCATTACACAACATTGCGTTGTAGGTTTACAAAAAATAAGTTAAGGTCATCGTGAACCAGAGCACCCTAGACTTCTTCCAATGGATTTTCGTTCCTAGAGCCAAGAGCATATGTAGTGATAATAACATTGAACTAGACCATAAAGACATTCCAAATAAACCCACATGCACACCTTAATTCTCCCATTATATTGAACTTAATCACACAAACTATAGGAAGAGGTATGAGTTAAAGTGAGTGATGGAGGAGCCTTAAATTACCATATATTCTCAACTACATGATGAGAAAAAAGTTGTGATATGTCATAACTATCCTATTGTATTTCCAATTCATGGGAGGGGTAAGAAATATATAACCCCCACCCTACAATTTTACTTTATATAAACCTTGGTTCAACTTAGCTCTAAGGTTGGCCTCATCTCCATTAGCCTCCTCATTTTCCTTTCATAAAACTTGGAATAAATCCACCTTCTCAAAGTGTTGAGTCAAATTAATGATCTCATGGGTGAGTCTAGAGAGTCTGAAGCTTTGAAAATGGATTTGGTGGAACAATGATCTTAAAATTAGTGTTGAATCCCAAATCATTATCACTTGACATACTCCTTTCAAATTGAAAGAAACTAAGCCTTGATATACTTATATTTCTTATACCTCATTATTGGTTGTCTTTCCTAATCCCCAAGTATACTACATTTCATTTTATTTTTTAGGATCATATATGGCCCCCCATCTCCCACCCAAAATTGTTTCCTTTAAAATTATGGTTGTAATTGTAATGGTTAGTGTCTGAAATTAAAATGACAAGAGGGTGAGATTTGATCTACTTATGTGTGCACAAGAGGGCAATGCAAGAATTACATGTCTTACCACTATCTCTAACTACCCCCATAGCAACCTCAGAGGTTGGATGCTTTGATGCAATTATAAATTTTTATTATCACTACTAAATTAAAATATTAATTTATTTTTGTATATTTTAATGAAATCATGTATACCGAAATTTTAAAGAAACAATATATTTAATACATATTAAATATAATTAAATTATAATACCTTAAAATTTCAACCATATTCGTAATCATCATGTATTGAATTGATTTATTCACCATGCACTCATCTTTTATTGTAATTGGGTAGAAATGTGGGATTTTGAATCTTCAACTATGTAGGGAATCAATACAACCCATGAAAGGGTCGTGCTTTAGAGGGGAATCAATCCAACACATGTATCATTCCATAATATAAAAACAACAACTACTCCCCTAATTATAATCACTATTCCCATTCCCAATGCTTTCAATGACATATTTTCATCCACATACTTTAGGCATCCCACTTTAACATTACTAATCCTACTCCCACTACTATCGCCTTCTTTCATTGGTCTCTTATTTTCATTATATAAATATAAAGGATACCCCCTAAGCATTTATTCCCTTGAATTGAAGGTACACTAAAAGAAGGAAACTATGTTCCTCTTGATATTGACCAACATAAGCAGTGAGATAAAACATCCAAAAACCCCAACTCATGCAATTTAGAGATTTCTTTAGTGATCCATGCACTCAAATTATTTTTGGTCAAGTCAAACTACTCCAAATTAGATATATTAATAAGATATTCAATGATCAACCCTTCCAATTGGTTCTCAAATAAATTTAGCAATCAGAAGCTACTTAGACTTCCCATGCTCATAGACATTTCACCCATAGGATTATTTTTAGACAAATTAAGTATCATGTTTCTAACCAACAAACGTGAAAAATTATTATGAACTCCTTTCAAGTCAATATATAGATACTGATATATTATATCTATTTTGAATTTTGAATATCCATTTATTCTAAAAACCTCGAGCCTCTTAAGATCAAAGGGAATCCTTCCACTGAATTTATTTTGTAGTCTATGGGTTTTTCACTTTAGTAATCACATACACCTACCCACTTGCATGTATAGTGATGCATCCTACTATTTTACCTTCACCTTGAACAACTCGACTATTGATGATATTGATAAATCTCATTCTTGATAGGAATTCTCTTCTATGTTGGACCACTCTCCCTTGAGTTAGCCTACCTTGGCATAGAGGTGCAATCTCGTTGTGATATATAGTGCATAGGTATGGTGTTATTCCCCTATGTCTTAGAGAATTACATTGTTATTGGTATATAATAGTTGGCATTATTTCTAGGCTTATTATTTGTAATTGTGTCCTTTTGTCTCATATATATACCAAGGGGATCTAGTTTTAGGGATTATGAAGAGTTTTTTGTAAAAAGAAATATGTAAAGGTTGCCCCCTCAACGTTCCATTGTTATTAATTCACATTTTATGATTATCAATGCATATCATTACTTATTATTCATATTCTTATGCTATTTTGGTTAAATGGATCTTAACATTTGGTATTAGTGGGGGAAGATCTTCGATTTGTGCATTTCTAAACAAGAAATTATAGCATTTTTTATCTAACATAATTTTGGAATATTGGATTGGTGCAGGACTCATGGGGTTATAAATAATTAATATTCAAGTGTTACCATTGGTAAAAAATTCATATTATTATTCACTATTTGGTAGTACAAGCTATAGAAGTTATGTTTTTTTATCAATCTCAAAACCTTGCTTAAATTCTACTAAAAAACTAGAATTTGGAGATTGATAAGTCCAATTGAAGAAATTTGATTCCATTAAAAATAGAATGTATCACGTATTATAGGTCCAAATTTCACATATTGATGTGCTACAAGTACATAGTGATGGATCATAGAAGTTTTCTCTCCTAAAATAGTGGGGGAAAGCAGGTTCTAGTAATTCCACCATAGCTTCCTCTTGAAGGGTATAAATTGCATGGAATTAGTCGTATCCTAAAGAGGAAATGTTAGAGTATATATTGTAAAAAAACAATCAACATAATATTTGAATTTGTGAAGTTGTAATGGGTGTAAAGTTGGTCAAGAATGTAACAACCCTCCTAGTTAAGGACAACTACTCTATCAACAGGTGCAAATTTTTTATTTTATTTATTTATTTTATTTTTTTTGGTTGTTAAGTGTGTGCGCACGTGCAGAAAAATAACCCGCTCGACTCTACATCACCACTCGGACTAACAAGACGGAAGTAAGACGAACACCATCAAGACGACCCGACATAACACAGTGACAACAAGAAATAAACACCCCTGGACATAGGGCGTGCATCTAGCGGCTCTAAGCAGAAAGGGACACCAGGGGTTAGGTACAGTACTGCCATAGAAAGGAAGAATCCAACAGTAGAGTCGCAGTAGTGGAACTGTGCCTTTAAACAGCCCGAGACTACTGATACGGCTCAGAGTGTGTTGCAAGAGTGGAACTGTGCCTTTAAACAGCCTGGGACTCTTGATACGGCACTGGATTCTTGACGCAGGGAAGCGTACAGACATAAATGCTAGGGCTACTGAAGATGACTAATTCCCGCCCGACACAAGCAGTCCAACCTACAATTATTACAACTCAGTGCCTCAATAGACAACAGAGAACCCTCATCTACTAAGGATAACACGAGACAAGGAATCAAACCACCACAACCATTATTATGACCAGGCCCTAAATCTGACTTCAAGGGACAATGGTTACCGACCCCACCAGGAAAACCATACATCCATGCGTAGCCATAATTAAATAAGCATCCAATCATTAATACGACAGGGCATTTATCTAAGACTCACTGAAATTAGTTACAGACCTGAGGCTCCGTTTAAATGCTAAGTTCGACGAGATACCATTACCTATCAATCGTCAAGACCATCTTAGATTCTCATTTTTAAAATGCAATAAGGTACTACATTTACCCCTTTATCAACAATGTAGTTCATGGAAATTCTCCATGCCTAATATGACAACATTAATTTACCGCCGATGTCAATTACCTATCATTACAATGACCTAGCAACCTTGGAATAACATCAACATTAGAATTAAGGAGCATACCCTAAATTATCTTCCAACTTAAATTAACAACATCATGACATGTATAAGTTATCGCATAAAACAAAACAGAACTACCTAAACTTAGCATAACATAACCATTCCACACCAATTGCTTGACATTAGTTCCAAGAACCTTGATTCCTTATCATGGGTTCACGATAACTAATAGCATAATCCTTAATCCATATAACTGTTAGCATAAGTATCCAATACAGCATTAGCGCAGACCTTAAGTTCCATAAACTTATTGCACCAGGAATTCTATACATTGTTAACATTACCATCGAATATTCATCACATTCTCGTTACTTTAGACAATAGCATTAACATAAGCATTAACTTTAGCCTAGCATCACCTCAATCATTCCCTGATCTAATAACACCATTCAATGCTCCTTTCATTTTCATTATTTTAAAACAAATAACACTAAATACCACCATTCACTTTAGCACTAATGCACTATTTCATTGCCTAAACATCTTTATAAAACACTAAAATATTTCATACAATAATACAAGCGTTAGTCTAACTAGTCATAACCTGGAATCATAGGGTATTATGATGGGTATTCTTTCCTACTAGCCTAACATATTTTTCTTCTTCCTTCGCCTACTAAACTGGCAGTAAAATTGAAATGACCCAAATAAAATTTATAACAACTAGGTAAATACAATCTGGCAGTGAATTGGCCGTAGAAATTAATTGACCTTGCAAAGTGAACTACCTTATCCTTATTACAATTTAAACCAGTCATAACAAGGCAATTAAACAAATATGAATTTTTGCAATAGCAAATGGAAAGGATTAAATTAAGGATATTAATATTAATGGAAATGATTAACATAAAGGATATTAATATTACCACAGCAAATAGAATTGCCTAAATTAAAGAATATTAACACTAATGGAAATGATTAACCAAATATTAAATTTTTTTTTTACACAACAAAGGAAAAGATTAAATTAAAGGAAATTAATATTATGGAAATGATTAAATTTAAGGATGTTAATATTACAACAACATTTGCTAGCGTAATTAAAACACTAAAATGTCCCAAGACCTAAACAGTGGTGACTATCTGGCGGTAAACTTTGGCAGAAAAATTTATGACCCTGGGCATTTAAATGATCCTACTATTGCAATTACACGAGTACCAAGGCAATTAAACCATTATTAATATTGCAAATCAGCATCAACATTTCCCTGGAAAACTAAACCAATATTATTGCTGCAATTTATACGATAACAATTCCATATTAAAAAGAAAACATGGTTTTCCTTGAATAATGAACAGGATGAATCAATCATGATAATTTCAGGCTGATGAGCATTAAAATGAAAGTAGTTGACAATTTATGTTACCCTGATGAGCATTAAGATAAATGTAGTTTGCCAATTTCTAAAATAGAGAAAGACTCCAGTTATAGATTTTAGTTATCTTCTCGGGTCCTTCAAATGTCTTTGTGTTGACTCATGCATGAACATTTAATTTTATTTTCAGGCACCGAAGTACAGGCCGATATGAGGCACATTTAGGGGACAAGAGCTGCTGGAACGAGACAAAGCATACAAAAGGCAGACAAGGTAATGAGAATATTTTCGACTGTTTGCCCACTCCATAGATCTCGGGTTTAATACCCAGCTTAAAGGCCGCATATTTAATCCATGAGTAAAATGAACGAACCATATTCAAGAAGGACATTATAACTATTAACTACACTTAAATTGTCGATAATTAAAACAATAACAGCGTATTTAAAAAGGGGAGAATGGGTAGAATCACATCCGCCTTATGTATTTCGGTGGAAACTAACAGTAGCCTATTTGAGAAAGCAATATATTATTCTAACTTTACAATAACTCATTTACCCTGGCGAAATGAAGGAATGCAACATGAATGGTCTCTAAATCTGGCAGTGTGGTTATTCGACAGTAACCACAGGAGGGCAAGGAATTTAAATATCAGCGACGGAACATAACACCACGATTTAACTGGACTAAGGGACAATCTAATCCCACAATCCCGTCCATGAAAGGGGACGCCCAACCATAGATTCAACACAGCCACTATGGGGACGCCCAACAGCAACAATAATGCCCAATATAAATATAAATTGCCCAATCCAATGTATACAAGCCCATCAATAAAAGAATGATCCCAATACACATATAAAATGCCCAGCACACTATATACACACCCAGCAACAAACGAATAAACCCTATACAAGTGTAAAATGCCCAACACCCTGTATACACGCCCAGAAATGAAAAGGATAATCCCTACACCATTATAAAATGCCCAACACACAGTATACACGCCCAGCAATGAAATGAATAATTCCTACACAATTTTAAAATGCCCAACACACTGTATACATGCCCAGAAATGAAACGAATAAACCCTACACCATTATAAAATGCCCAACACACAGTATACACGCCCAGAAATGAAACAAATAAACCCTATACAGATATAAAATGCCCAACACAACTAAAAATGAAACCCCACTGCAAATAACCACCCACTGTAATAAAAATCGAAATCCACTTGAAAAACAACACCCGATACAAAACGGAACACCCATAACCCCAACTATTACCGACAACCCTAAACTGAACTGATTGAAGGACGAGAATCTTCGGAGTTTGAGGACGGGAAGGGTCAATCACATCCATACCATCACAATCTTAGCATTAATCACTATGCATTCTACCCTACTCAGTTTAGGAACATACCTTTTCCTTATTTCCTTGCCGTGATGATTCCTTGCTCCTGTCGCTCCTTCTCCTGCTTGCCGACCTCAATGAGCTCAACGGTACCTCCCAGCCAAACGCTAGGGGTACTCTTCTTCCCCCTCAGCCCCCCGAGCTGCAAAGGGGCCACACACAACCAG
>SNQJ01S0022318.1:22135-41760 GCA_010110895.2 Picea sitchensis
AATAAACATATCAACCCAAAAGCACACTCTCTGACTCAGTCCGGAGTCCAAGGGGGTTCTACCGATGCCTCTGCATCCTCAAGGTCAAAAACCTTGCACACTCAATAAAACTGAGTCAATAGCACCTGTCTACATCAAATAATCACACATCATGTCATCTGTCAATCACATTATAATCATATATAAAAGGTCTAACATCAAAAAGGGTCCGGATCACTCGCGAGCAAGTGTCCTCAAATAATAAGTGTTCTCAGTGCGCCAGAGCGGGATGTTATAAAGAAAGAAAACCCTAAATTAGGGATTTACAAGGTGTCTCAACTTGAAATGATCATAAATTTTGAATGGGATCTCAGTTTGAGTTGATTCAAAAGGGTTTAGTGTAATTTACTTGGGGAGGATAATATGGGGTACCTAGGGAATTACCCAAGGGGATGATAAATTAAATGTGTCCATAATCATGGGATAGACGCACTATGTAGTTACAGGAAATAATAGAATAATAAGGGGTAGTTTGTATAGACCCCTAGGAGTATTCATGAAAAATTACAAATATGCATGAGTATCATTGTATTGATATGTCTTGGATGTTGTTTATTGTATTGTAGCAATCATGACCTGTAGAGTGACTCCTTCTGTAAGGATTGTTCGATGGTGTTACCCTACCTTAAGGGTTGTCTCCACATTCTTATGTTGTTTATGGTGTGAACGCATTTTGATATTTCTGAACCTAAAGATTTATTCTCAAGCTAATGGTTTATCTTTTATACTTTATCTATCGTTGTTACTTAAAGTGGTATTAGAGCTTTGATATCACTTCTTCCTTTTTTGTCCCAAGAAAGAACTATAATACCATTTGTAGTAAAATTTTGGTAGATAAAAGATAAAAGATTAAATATAAACCCTCAAATTAAAAGATACTAAAATGCATCCACACAATACATAACATAAGAATATAGATATAACCCTTAAGGTAGGGTACAACCATCAAATACTCCTTATGGAAGGAATCACTCCACAATCCATGCTTGCTACCATACAATAACACCCCACATATCTTAATACAATGATACTAATGTATATTTATACTTTCTCATGAGTATTCCAAGGGGTCTATGCCAAATACCCTTTATTATTATATTAATTCATTAAATAACATAATGGGCCTAATCTGTGATTATGCCCACAATACATTCATTATCCCACTCGGTAGCTCCCTTGGTACCTCATATTATACTCCCTAGGTACATTACATTTCATCCCCATTGGCATGTTTCATCCTCAAAACAATATTGGAATCCATATAATATGATCTACTAAGAAATTTACTCAATCGGTATCAGGCATGAGCATCTATCCATCCTACTAAAATGTGGACATGTGTCCAACTTCTTCCTTTCCATCTCAATCTTGATTCTGGTTTCTCATTTTGTTCTATTTTTTTTTGTCCTACTAGAATATCTCCATGCATTTCTTTTAGTTCTCTGTGTACCTCCATATTGGGTGCATTTATGGTTTCCATGTTGTTCCATAGTAGGTTTCTAGATCCTCATGACCTTTCCTTAACAACTGTTGTTTCTCTAAGTGGTTTGATGATATAAAAAACATTATCTATTGGTTCTTTGGTGTCTGAATGTTCAACATGTGGTTTCTTTGAGTCATGCTTCAACATGTGGCTTCTTTGAGTCACGTAGATCCTTAGATTCGTATTCCTTTTTATTCCGTTTCTAGGGATTTCCTTCACGTGATTATGTGGGATATTCTTTTAATTCAACCTTGGACCCTTCATCTGATGTGTCAATAGATACTACAATTAGTTTCCTTGCAAGGAATGTTTCATGTGCCACCCTGGGCCCTTCTTGTTTAGTAAGAGAAATATATACCAAAGCTTCGTAAACTTCTTTTTCACATTAATATTGATTGTATAAATTAATTCCATCAAAGGATTTCTAAGAGTAATATCCACATCATCCATATGTATAGCATGGAAATTTTAATACAACAAATAATTATCCACATTAATCTTCAAATATTTAAAAATTTGAACATTCTCACCATCAACCTCTATGCTTTGAAGATATCTTGTTGGGACTCGTAATTTTTTAGACCAGTTAACATTGATGAAATTATGGTTGCTTCTATATGTTATAGAAATAATGACCTTTGGTTCATGAATACATCGATGAACTTGTAATAATAAGTTGTCACATGAAAATAAACCCTTACAACTCTTATTATCCTTCTTCACTACAAGAGAACACCTGTCGAAAATATCTCTTCATATTATTCATTTGGAAGTTTCAACATATCTTCAATGTCAAATGACTTCCACTGTATGGTAGCATCATTTCTTAAATCATAAAAGAGACATTTTTTTCCAAATCTTTGGACACATTAATCTTATCTCTTCTATGTATTTTTCAATACTAGGAAAATCAAATTCTCTTGCAAAATACATCCTACTTGTTATAACCCAAAATAAAACTTATGTTTTGAAGAAATAACTTACTTTTCATTGGAGTTCCTTTATGTGGCTAGGGTTTTGAGGTGGAAAATTTGAAATGATCATAACTCCCTCAATATTACTCGAAATATTTATTATGATGATAGTTATAAAATTCCATGGTCATTTTGCATCTACTAGCACTAGTTTGATGGCAATTTGGGCACTATGTCAAAGGATATTTTCTTTATGATTCATGCGACCATCACCAAAAAAACCCTAACATAGATTGTTTAAATCAGCCACATCTTCACTTTCTTGACTCCATTTTGAATGATTTTTTTTGAACTTAGGTATTTTTTTTAGATGAACTCAAATATAATTGGTTTCTTCATATTCTACATAGAATACTTTAGAATTGTATCTAAATTATACCATCCTATTTTTTCCATTGAAAATCCTACAAAAAGGAAAAAAAATCTTCCTTTTTCTAGCCCCAAAAAGAGCTCTAATACCACTTGTAGTGAACATTGGTATATAAAGGATAAAAGATGAAAGACAAACTCTTAACTTTAAATATACTAAAATTCATCCACACATTAGGAAATGCAAGAATATATAGACAATCGTTAAGGTAGGCTAACACCATCAAATACTCCTCGAAGGAATCACTCCATAATCCATGTTTTCTACCATACAATACCATCCAATATATCTCAATACAATGATACTCATGTATATTTATACTTTCTCATGAGTATTTCTAGGTGTCTATGTCAACTACCCCTTCTTATTATATTATTTTCTCTAACTACTTAGTGAACATATTCCATGATTATGGACAAAATGCATTCATTATCCCCTTAAGGTAGGGCAGCACCATCAAATACTCTTGTAAGGAATCACTCCATACGCCATGTTTTCTACCATACAATAACATCCAATATATCTCAATGCAATGATAATCATCTATATTTATACTTTCTCACGTGTATTCCTAGGTGTCTATGCCAACTACCCCTTCTTATTATATTATTTTCTCTAACTACTTAGTGAACATATTCCATGATTATGGCCAAAATGAATTCATTGTCCCCTTACCTACCTCCCTAGGTACCCCATATTTTCCACTCTAATTACATTATAATATAAAATAAGAATCATAGGAGAATATATAGGTATTAATTTTGGTACCATTTGAGGATAATGTTTTGGAAGAAGAACCATTATCATGGGGGAACACATGAATATTTTTGTAGTATAAACAAAAGTAGAAGAACATGCCAAGAGAAACTATAGAATTCCTAATCAACTGGAACGATAGACTAACAAAATATGCAACTTGGAATGAAGAGTTTTTCATATAGAAGAACCTATAAATAATCAAGCATTGACGGTAATAGTTGTTTGAAGGGGCAAGGAATGTTAAGCCCCTAGTTCTTGGACCATTACTCTAATATTGTTATATTAATGTATTAATGTTGTCATTAGTAGAGATATGCATGATCATCATGAGAAAAACCCTAAAATAGATTATTTTAAATCAATCTTAATGTCACTTTCCTCACTCCATTTTGGTATATAAAAGATACCACTACTAAACCTTGGTATATAAAATATAAAATTTAACTCTTCAAATATACCAAAGTGAATCCACATAATAGAAAACACAAGAATATATATGCAACCCTTAAGGTAGGGTAACACAATCAAATACTCCTTGTGAAAGGCATCACTCCACAAGCCATGCTTGTTACCATACAATAACATCCAATATATCTTAGTACAGTGATACTCATGTATATTTATAATTTCTTGTGAGTATTCCTAGGGGTCTATGATAACTATCCCTTATTATTATATTATTTCCTATATCTACATCGTGTGCCTATTCCCTTATTATGGCCAAAATACATTCATTATCCCCTGAGGTATCACCCTAGATACCTCATATTATCCTCTCTAGGTACATTATAGTTTTAAAATAGGAATAAGAAGAGAATATGTAGGTATCAAATTTGGTACCATCTGAGAATAATTTCTTGAAAAATGACCATTATCACGGGGAAAAACAAGATTATCTTTGTAGGAGTAACACAAGTAGAAGAATATGCCAAGAGAAATTATATAAGTCCTAATCAATTGGAAGAACAAACCGACAAAATATGCAACTTAGAATGGTGATATTTTCATATAGAAGCATCTGTAAATAATCAAGAATTAAGAGTAATGGTTGTTTGAAGGGGCAAGACATGTTTAGTCGCTAGTTCTTGGGCCATTACTCTACTATTGTTATATTAATATTTTCATTAGCCGTAGGCTCATTATTTGTAATTTTACACTTGGTATCCTATATATACCAAGGATAACTATATTTAAGCATAATCAAGAGTTATTTGAAAACACAAGTTATAAAGTATATTTCCCCCTTAAAGTGGCTATGTTATTTATTCACATTTTATCATTCTCAAGGAATGGCATTACTTTTTTTTATATTCCTATTCTATTTGGTTTAATTATACTATAACATAGTGTCCCCTATTGTATCTTCTCTTATCTCTAGCCTTTGGAAATTGATTCAACTCAGCTGGATACTTTAGGAATACCATTTTAGAAACTCTTCTACCAGTTGATATCTATCTTGGGATTCAAGCCCCTAATCTAGCCCATAATTAGTTCGAGTGCTTCAATTCATTTCCTCAAAAAAAAAAATTTGTGTGGGAACACTTTATAGAGGGTACACTAGGTCAAACCTTCCTTTCTCCACCCTGATTTCTTGTTGTCAAGTGAACCACAACTTTAAGAAAACATAATTCCACTATAAGTCATAATGTAACGTACTTCTCTAGTATAAATTATCATTACTGAGAAATTATTCAATCATTATAAACTATAGAAAGTTAAATAAGAGAGACAATGATATAGAACCTATAGAATAAAACCCTTGTATTGATAATCAAGAAAAAAGATATAAATGTTCATAGGCCGCTTCGAGAGGGAAACCTCCTTTGAGCAGAGCTTCTTTACAATAACAACTATGTACAAACATTTTTTTCAAGGAAAACCTCACAAAAAAAACCTTCAAGTACTTCTCATGATCCATTGATGGTAAACGAGGTATACCATCAACCCTAGTGATGGAGCCTAACATCGATGTAACATCTTTCTCTTGTGTGCACTGAGCGAATTTATTCTTTGGGGACACTTGCGTGCAAGTGATCCGGGTTATTATATTGTTGGTTGCTTTGATTATGAATATGATATATTATGGATTTGATGATATGTCATTTTGTTGTATTTACATAAACAGGTGCTATTGACTGGGTTCTCCTAAGTGTGCAGGACTCTGAACATTGAGGATGCAGAGGCATCAATGAAACCCCTTGGACTCTAGATCGAGTCAGGGAGTGGTCTGTTAGGGTTTGAATATTGTTGATGTGACATATGTACATATGATTAGATGTTATGGTGATTGGTTATTATTGCTGACATGATTCGTTGATCGATGCAGGCTGACGATAGCTTGCCGACTAGACTCACATTTGGAGTAGAGGGGTCATGCACGACAACCAGAGACTTTGAGGGAGAGGTGCGGTGGTGGCCCTACCACAACCTACTAGCACTCCCGTCGTGGCTCTAACTATAGGTTAAAGATTACCTAGTTCGAGAAGACCCACGATGTAGTGAGGGCAGACTATGATAGTCGCTCACGATGATTCTAAAGGGTGCACAATAAGGCATGGGCCTTATTCCTTAGAGGCCATTAGTCTCCCACAAGATCACCTGGCAGAGTATTGACTCTAGGGGTTTGACGTTTACCAAAGTCAGTCAAGAGGTGAGTGGAACCCTTGGAGCATGTAGTGCGTCTTGAAGGGCACATCGCGCGGAGAAAATGGAAGGAGGCAAGTGGCACCCTTGGAGCACATAGTGCGTCTTGAAGGCCACATCGTGATTTTAACTATGATAAGTTAATAAACCTAGTGCCTAGAAATGAATTACCTGGTCGGCCTTAAAATGAATGGAGTGATAAGTAATCTTTGATCTTTGCATTTTCTTTTATGCATAATCCCTATGTCCTTCCCAGAATTTTATCTCTGCATTTTCTTGAATGATAAATCTCTATGCTTGAATGATAAATCTTTGTGTTTTCTAGAATGATAAATCTCTGTGCTTGAACGATAAATCTCTACATTTTCTTGAATGATAAATCTCTACACTCGAATGATAAATCTCTGCGTTTTCTTGAATGATAAATCTCTTTGCTTGAATGATACATCTCTGTGTTTTCTGGAATGATAAATCTCTGTGCTCAAATGATAAATCTTTGTGTTTTCTTGAATGATAAATCTCTACACTTGAATGATACATCTCTGCATTTTCTGAATGGTAAAATCTCTGTGTTTTTGAATGGTAAAATCTTCGTGTTTTGAATGGTGAAATCTATGCGTTTGAATGGTAAAATCCCTACATTTTTGAATGGTAAAATCTCTACATTTTGAATAGTGAAATCTCTGCGTTTGAATGGTAAAATCGTTGTGTTTGAATGGTAAAATATTTGTGTTTGAATGGTAAAATCCCTGCGTTTTTGAATGGTAAAATCTTTGCATTTTGAATGGTGAAATCTCTGCATTTGAATGGTAAAATCCCTGCGTTTTTGAATGGTAAAATCTCTGTGTTTGATTGGTAAAATATCTACATTTTTGAATGGTAAAATCTTTGTGTTTGAATTGTGAAATCTCTTCGTTTGAATGGTGAAATCCCTGGGCTTTTGAATGGTGAAATCTCTTCTTTTGAATGGTAAATCTCTACATTTTGAATGGTAAAATCTCTGCGTTTTCTTGATTAATCTCAGCATCCCCATGCCCAGTGAATAACATCTTCTCTCTGATTCAAATGTTTTCATTTCCAACTTCCTTTATGTTTTTGGGATTTATTATATATATTCAAGCTAAAATCTTAAATTAATTTATGCTTCTCTACAGATTCCTTCTCATTCAAGGGTTTATTTAATATATTAAATACAGATCTGTAAAATTTAGATCATTTTCTTTAATATGCATAGGCTTCCTTTGGTTAGATTCAATACTTAGTCTTACATGGCATGGGGCTTCTTTATAAATTATTCTCCTATGGGTGTTTTATATTAAAAGGTTATATTATTAACGCATATGAAATTAGAGACATTGGAGATTCTAACCATCTTCGGGGAATATCAATTTACAAAGTATGTACCTCCACTCAAAACTAAAAAATTGACTGAGACTATCATTTCCGCCCGAAGACATCAGTATATTTGATAGGTTTATTTAAAGACCTAAATTACTATGTTCATATTATTAATGTTATTTAGGGAAATCTATTTTTGTAAAGAAAGAGAATATCAAATTACAAAGTCTATACTTCTTTCACTGAAAAACTAAAAATTGAATGAAACTATAGTTTCTTCACCATAAGAAGGCATTAGTAGATTGATAGATTGATTTCAAGACCCTAATCACTATTATTAATGTTAATTATGAAAATTTGTTACAATATCGTACTTAAGCTTGATTTCAAGACCCTAATCACTATTATTAATGTTAATTATGAAAATTTGTTACAATATCGTACTTAAGCTTGCTTAGCCTTTAATTCCTAATGCCTTATGCTCTTACTCAATTGCTTGATGATTTATGGATTAAATAAATGGATGAATGGCTTAAGGAGAGATACCTAATGTAATAGTGGTGTCAAATTAATGGATTGATAAGAATATTGATCTTCTTGGGTTTTTACCATTTCTAATCAGACTTATCTTTCCATATTTGAAATACTAATCTTTCCATTCCCCAAAATATAGTCAAACCAAGATGGTAAAAAATGATTAGAACAGGCTTTTACCAAGATGCAATCCAGGTTTAGGACAGACTGCGATGATCAAGAATTTCCGCATTGTGTCATATGTCTAGCCTATGACGTCCTTCTAAAAACAATTTTGTAGAAGAGGAAACCAGTCACTTTCCACATGAAGACAGGTTCTTTTGGAAGCCTGAACACATGCCATAGAAACATCACCAGGGTGACCAAAAAAATGTGTAACAGTAGGCATGCCATGTATATTAAAATTATGATCCATTAGAACTTAGGAAACTATGGATGGTGTAAATGGGTGTGGTAAGCCAAAAAAGGGAGCATATTTGAAAATGTAATCAACTAGCACCATGATTATTGGATTTTGGTAGTCCCATTATAAAATCCATGTAATTGTTAGTCTAGATGCATGTTGAAATTGGTAGTGGTTGTAATGCCTCGATGGTCTTTAGTATTTCACCCTTGTTCCTTTAACAAGCCTCACATTTAGTGAAAAAATTATGGATGTCATTTTTCATGCCTTCCCAAAAGAAAGAGTACTTAGTGCATTTGTATATTTTCTAAAATCCAAAGCGACTCATTGTAGGGGATGAAGGCAACTCTCCAACACCAATTTTTTTAAAGTTGAATTCTACACTAAAAAAAGATGTCCTTTATGTTGGGAAACAAAATTACAACAATAAGGTTTTAAAATCCATGTCTCATTAATTATCATCCATCGATTATGTAAAATTATGAGGTGTTGGAAACTATATGTGAAAAACTATAGAGGTCCAATCTACTAAAAATGAAGTATCTAAAAGTTCTAATGTTCTATTGTAGTCATAATAATCAACTGTGGATTTGCAATGGAAACCACTCTAACTCCATTCCACATATCCTAGGTTCTAATTACCATCTCTTCATATAGTTTGTTGGAAGTCATATGGGATTGACACCATTTCCCAGTTAAATGAGAAAGTGGGTAAGATGATTAACTATTATTTGTATATTCAAATTGTAAAACTAAACATTCCAACAACCATCATACTCATAAAGACTTACAAAGTTCAAAACCCACAACATTTATTATTATAATCAAAATTAATCAAGACAACATGAAACTCATCATATTGAAAGTACTTTCTTAACATAAATATTAATAACACCGGGTTGACAAGAATACAAATAATAAGCTATAGGTATCCAAGAACCTTATCTAACATTAATGAAAATGGAAGAATGAGGGTTCTTATGTTCTCCCCTTGAGTGTGTTCTACCCAAGGGAATTTTATAACCCTATCAAATACTTTCTAAAGAAAAAATGAACTCAACTCTTTATTCAACAATATGCAGAAATTACATAAGTGTTGGCAGTTTGTTTTACCTGAGAGAAAATTGAACCAATTCATAACATGGGAAATAAAAAGAATGTGGACCCTATCTCCTCTATTATAAACCACAAAAATACTCATTATTCACTTGAAGAAGTTGTAACTAAACCTATCAATTAGATGTATAATTATTAGTAGCTTGTCTAACCAACCTACTCACCCACTCAACACAACTAAGTGTAGATACTTATTCTTGACTCCTCTATTTAATTCTATTTCAAAATATAACTCATATTTGGGAATTTGAGCTACTCATGGATTCAATGGCTATCTACATTAGTTGGTAGCCTGGTATAGTCACCCTCATAAATGGAGGTAACATGATCCCTTGATTTACTCTTATATTCCCATATTGTATAGTCACCCTCATAAATGGAGGTAACATGATCCCTTGATTTACTCTTATATTCCCATATTGAAGTGTTCTTGGACTTTTGAAGGTGGATCATTTATGAAAGGATCAAGATTGATTTTTTTGTGAGACCATAGGTTTACTTCAATATGTAAACCAACCTATACAATAAAATTTATATTACCAATCAACATAATCAACTCAAATTACTAAGACACCATGCATTCATCATATCCTCCTAAAAATAAACAAAACAAATTTATTTAAATAAGAAGTTGGCAACAATATATCAATTTTAAAACTTGTATATCACTTGATTCCAAAACAAACTTATCTTTTATTTATACAACAAATATATATTGGATTCCCTTTGGTTTTCACTTTCCCCACTTCAGGGGTATGTTAGTTCTAGAACAAATTGCAACATATGTTTTTTTCTTTTTTCTTTCTAACGATATATTTAAAAAGAATTATATTTAAATTGAAACATTACATCATTTACCATTTAATAATATATAAATAGAAATAAAAATAAACTACTTTTATTCAATAGCAATTAATTAGATATATGTAACAAAGAAATAAACTTATTATATTTAAACTCGACATTCCAATTACTTTTTTTCTATTGAGTAAAAAATTATAATTCTCACAATTATGATCATATTACCTTTGATGAAGATATTTGCTACAAGTTTAGACATCTATATCTCAATATGGGTAGAGAACAATGGATTTAGTGACAAAATAAAATAAATTTTCCAAAAAAATCATCACACTTGTAACTACATCTTCACCTTGAATTCTATCATCAAGAAGGCCAAGGTTAACAAGGGTGGAGTTTATTGCTACTTTGTATGATATTAATTGTATAGAGAAAAAAATGAAAGGAAGAAATACGAATGGAAACACAAACAAATAAATATTGCAAAGATCACAGTAGTACAGTGAGAACCAAATTCTCTTGATAAGTGAAAAAGGAAAAGACTATGAAATGCTAAGCAATACAAACTATAGCTAGAATTGTGGTAGCTTATCTTTGAAGAGGGAAATGTTGGCTACGCTCATTTTCAAGATGATCATTACAAGGGACGGAAATGGCCTTTTAACATAAATTATTAAACCCTAAGAAGAAAAAACCCCAACTCTAAGAGATGAAGTGGCCAAAAGGAATGCAAGCCCCGAGTAGTCTAGTTGATATGTCAATTTCCCCTGGATGCAAATTTCATATACAAACTCCATTTCAAGTGAAAAATATCTCATTGGAAGGATATGGATGAGAAGAATGATTTTGGTCAAGTATTATACATGCCATGGCAACCCTAATCCATTATAGGGCCAAAAAACATTATTTAGGGCCTCACAAATGCACCCAAAGTTTGGGACCTAAAAAACTAGAAAAAAACTACTAGGATGGGGAACCATTATGAGTTAGTGGAAAAGGTGGGTAGCCACCAATATACACTTGGATCATTTAACCCCCCTTAGGAATAAATATTCCCCATTGTGTTAATTTCCTCCATCATATGGGGAAACTTTAGTTGAATCTTACTCTTAGTGAGCCACTTGCCTTGGTGAAGAAGTTGTCCTACTTTGACAACCCAATAGAGTAGTATGTTCTATTGGTGGGTGTCACTCATCTTGGTTTCCATGATATATTCCATTTTTTCCTACTCAATACAATTAAGGTTGACTTCTATTGGGTCCAACTTCTCAACCACCTCTGAGGTGTCCAATAGAGGTGGAAAATATGGTCGAAGCAACTCCACACTAAATACTGGGTGCAAACCAAGAAAAGGGAGAATACTCAATTCAAAAAAATTCTCACCCACATCCTTTGTGATGGTGTAAGGCCAATATATTAGTGATCTGATATTATTTCTACAAATGCAACCAGATATTGAGGCAGTCTTTCTACAAGTGAAACCACATCTTATAACCAACCTAAAACTTGTGTGGAACCTGATGTTGTTCATGTCGCTACTTGTATCTGGCATTGAATTTTTGTAGGATATCATGAACCTATTGTTGGGTGTGATGGATTCGTTCAAAAAATTTATATTCTCTATCTACCTCAATATAATCAGAGGAGGACTCTTCCTGTGTAGATGCAATGGAAATAGATATGTAAATGGAGGCTAATGGTTGAAACCCTAAGCATACCTAAAAAGGGTTGTGGCCAATAGAGATGTGGAGGGATTTGTTGTAGTTGTGTTGAACATATGGAAGGCTCTCTTCTGATGTACATCATATCTTTTGATGTGCATAAGATATGAACAATCATCGTGTTGACCACCTTTGTTTTCCCATCTATTTGGGGGTGGAAGGCAGTTGATTTGGTTAGCTTGGTGTCCATTAGAGACCACAAGATAGACCAAAAGGTACTAAGGAACCTACTATTACTATCTAAAATGATGGTCTATGGTAGCCCAAAACGAACCCAAACATGCTAAAAAAAGAGCTTAGAATTCATTTATGTTGTGATACTAATCTTGCACAGTGCCAAAATGGTCATCTTAGAAAACCAATCAACAATGAAAAATACATAATTGTTACCATGCTTGGTGAAGGAAAACCATGACATGTAATCCATGGAGACTAACTCCTAAGGATTTTTTAGGGTAGATAGAGGAGTTCACAACCCATGCTTCTTAATGGTGGGTTTAGTGATGGCACATGAAGTGCATGATCTAATATACCTTCTAATTCCCTGTCAAAGTTTTGGCCAATATATATTATTCTGAACTATTTTTATTGTCATCTCCACACTGAAGTTACCTTCCACCTAGCTATAATGTGCATCACAAATTATCATTTCACACTCACTTAAATATACGCAAAGATGGCCCAGATGGCACAAAAGTGCATCCTAGAGGTAAAAACTTGGAACTTGTTTACCTACACCTAGTGTTTGATATGTAGTAGAAAAATTAGGGTCGCTGACATACAATTGGGGCCACCTAGAGGTATCGTACCCACAAGACTTAAGAACTATGGTTAGTGCCAAAAATGGGGGAGGATTGAGGCAATCTACAAGATGTTTTGTGTTTCCCTTCTTGTACTTAATATTCAAGTAGAAATTTTTCAATTACATGGACCACTTCTGATAGAATCCATTTTGTAACTTTCCCTATGTTTGCATGAATTGCAGGGGCTTGTGATCAATGTGGATGATTATTTCCTTTCCCATAATATAATTCATCCATTTTCGACATGTTTGCACAATGGATTACATATCCTTGTCATAGGTGGGATACCTACAAAAAATATCAGAGAATGTATCATTATGATAGGACATCAGATGTCCATGCTAAGTGAGGATTGCACAAATAGAATAATCAGAGGCATCTATCTCATTCTTGAGTGGTTGTTGTATGTTTGGGAATGTGAGAATTGGTGTTGAGTAGAGGAAACATTTTAGATCCTTAAATGTTTTCTGTTGTGACCCAAACCCAATAAAACTTCACTTTAACTCCACCCTTGGTCACTTAGTTAAGGTCCAAGTGCTATGAAAGAACCCCAATATGAACCTATGGTAGAATTTTTCATGGCCAAAGATGTTTTGGAGCTCTGTTAGAGTTGTTGAGAATAACCAATCATGAATGAATTATATCTTGGCTAGGTCCACATGCACCCCATGTTCATCCATGATTTATCCTATATACTAAATTCTCTACATGAAAAATGAGCATTTCTGCAGAATGAAACATAACCTGTGTTGTCGTCGAGTGCCTAAGATCCATTGAATGTGTTTCAGATATTATGCCTAAGTTCTATATAATATGAGGATGTCATCCAAATATATGACCACAAAATATTTTATGAACGACCACAAGATATCATCCATAATCCTCATGAATGTTTTTAGAGCATTATTCAATCCAAAAGGCATGGCCAACCACTCAAAAATTCCTTATTTAGACTTAAAGGTGGTCTTCCATACATTGGTTTGTTGAATCATGACCTAGTGGTAGATTGACTTTAGATTAATATTGCTAAATAAATTGGCACCCTTAAGTTTATCAATAATATCATCATCCCGAGGTATTAGGTATTATTTCTTGACAACGATTTTGTTTAGGGATCTATAATCAATACATATTTTTCATGTCTCATCCTTCTTCTGCACTAATAAAATTTGGCTCCCAAAAGGTTAGGATCTTAGTTGCATGTGGCCCTTTTAGATGAGCTCATGAATTTGAAATTTTATTTCCTTATTATCCAAAAGAGAGGATTTGTATATTGGACCATTACGTAAAATAGAACTAGGTATCAAGTCAATTGAATGTTTGAACTAGCAGTGTAGAGGCACCCCCAGAGGTGAAGTGAAGATATCTTTGTATTCCTCTACAATCTTGTCCACCTTCCATTCACCTTTCGACTGAGCCATAAAGAGGGAAAAATTTTTGGTTTGAGATATTACCATTTGGCACCGCTTTGCTAAAATAAAGGAAACAAAAATAATCAAAACTACTTCCGGTACCCTATAAATTTGTCCTCCCAAAGTAACAATGACACTATGATCCTTGGAATCATAAAAAAAAAAGAAAAATCCACATATAGGGTTGTCCTAAAAGAACATGATGCAGTCCCCCCCCCCGCCTCAGCGAGGTTTGCGTAACCTCCTGGTCTAGGATCGATCAAGAAAATAAGTTGGATCGACTCTTCAGCCATTTAGCTATTCAGGCTTCGGCTCTCTGGGCTTCAGGAGTTTCAACTTCTACTCCTTTCAAATTCTCCAAATTGTGAATCCATGAATTCGTTAATTTGTTTCCACGTCCCGGCCTTCCAACCAATGGCTAGGATATCTTCGTAGCTTTTGACTTCATAAATTCAATGCTCCCTTGCATTCTTCCTCTTTTTCCGGAGTGTATGGATCTCTACCACGTGCTCTCCTAGATCTAACGGTCCAGAGTCACTACGCACTTCACTCTTCGTAAAGTTTGGGTTGTTCTCCTTGAAATTATTCTGAAGTTTGAATTCTCAAACTCTCAAATATGCTTCCACCTGCCCCTTTCGATGATGAATGATCCCCCTGTCTTCGAGACTTCGGGACTTCGCAAGCCCGCTCTCCTGTGTACTTTGAAAATATTAAGGTGCGTGCACCTTACTTGGATCCAATGATTGTTGGTCCTTCGCATCTAGATTCGACGAATGGGATTTGTTCTCCTCCTATGTGCTCTCCTCTTGTTTGGACGTGAGATTTGATGACCCATATCTCTTCCTCTGTAGATTATCTGATGGTAGTTGTTGCTCCTTCCTCCTGAGCTTTTAATTTCTCCCGGATTGGGAAAATTTCCAAGTTTCAAAGGCTGTGGCATTTGTTCTTTCTCCTGCGAGCCTGACTTCTCTGAGTCTCATCTATGCTTATAAGAATTCTATCTCTCCTAATCTTTGATAGTGAAATTTAACCTCAGCCCTGGCACATGCTTGCACTATCTCTTTCGAGCTTGGTTTTTACTTGGACCTCAAAGTGTCTCATCCTTCTGCTCCTTTCTGCTAGGATTTTGTGTGCAAGGTACTATCCCTTCTGATTTTTTAGGAATTGGAATAAGTCTGTCTCCTACACACCAATTTCTCTATCTCTTCTGAGCTTCGAACCGACTCATAACTCCTAAAGGGTCTCGGCCCTTCTTTTTCCTTTCAAATGAAAACTTCGAGCCCTCCTAGAAACCTCCTTCTCATTGCACACCTTACAGAGTGTTCAGTAACTTTGTGAGTATCTCCCTTTGATACTCCTCTCTTAGAAATTGACAGAAATTTCTCCTTGTGCGTGCTTGCACCTACTCAATGCCCACCTGACATAGTTCTATAGAGTTCTCAGTGACTTTGTCCCTCTGTGCTTTCTCTGCACAACTTCCCCTCCAAGGTATTCAACAACCTTGAGGTTTTCCTTGAGTTTTTATCGCTCTGGTGTTCCCTCATGGCACATTCTTTTCTGACTCCTTAGAGTTCGGATGTGCACTCCTTGCACTGGCTACAGAACCTCCAATGTTCTGTTGTGCACTCCTTGCACAGCCTAAAGAACCCAGAATAGTATTTCAAACTCAAACAAATATAGAGAATTATATCTTCCTACTGCAGATGAAACCTATCATACATCTACAACATACATTCATGAAACACATAACCACGTAACACATAAACAATGATGTGCAAGAAAAAATGTTTTTTTTTTCATTAATATGAAAGCTAATTACAATATGTGCAGGCTAGACTCCAGTAGAGTCTTGTCTCTCTCCTCCTTCTCCTCTATTCTTCCTTTATATCCTTGCTTATTCTAATGAAATCAGATACAAATATCTTTTACAAAAGAGAGGCTCTTCGAGCTCTCCCTCCAAGCTACTTAACTCTCATTAATTACATTGAATTACATTCAATGGCCATCTAGTATGAATCAAATCTAGATCTTATCATCCTATCAACCATTAAAGGTGACTTTATCTCCTATCTGCTCAAAGGCATGAATCATCTCTACCAAGTCTTACAACATTTAATTTCATTTAATACAAATTGAGATTTGAAAATGAGGGCAAAATGAGAGGGTTGGCGCCTCTCCCCTCCTTGAATGCGCTTGAATGTGTTGTCTAGATGGCATGTTGTTGAGGTGGAGCAATGCTCCTACATAATAACATCACAAAATTAAAGTGGGGTAACATCACAAAATACCTCATCTTTGAATGGATTGATGTTGTAGGACATGAGACATTGATGGATGACATAGAGGTCTTATCCCTGGCTCAACCAATCGATGTTGTATGGTTGAGGGTGTGGAATTGTCGATAGTTTCAATCTCTTGATGGCCTTGGTCGATATCATAATCTTTTAGCTACCATAGTTAACAATGAAATTTAGTGGAGTCACCTTCACTCGTATTTATGAATGGAAGAGGAACTCCCCGTCTTCAATATCCTCTAAATATTTTGGTTGGATCTTTGTAGTTGTGATGGTAGAACTAGGTTATGTGTCGATTATCTACTTTCCCTTATCATACTCTAAATAATATTCTAAGATAGATTTTGATTATTTTTCTTTCATCTCATCCAATAATGATTGTTTCAAGTGACATTCATTAGTATTTTGCCAATGGATTTTGTGGAACTCACACCACTTTCTATTGTCCTTCTTCGACTTCCCATCACCCTTATTTGGTTGTGTTTTGGACTAGTTGTCTTGAGGTTGGCCATCCATTCTCTATCCTTTTTTCTATGAGTTAGGGCCACCTTACCATGCTTCTATTGTAATGTATTTGGAGACCCAAACTCCTTATTCCTCTACTTAAATTTCTACTTGATTTGCAAACATATAAATAAGCAACTCCTAGTGAGGAGATTCCCAAGAAATCCATCAATGTTTGAATGTACCTATGTAGTCCACTGCAGTACTTCAAAACCAGATATCGCTAGGAGTCTTTGAAACCAAGATTTGAGTGCAAGGTGTGGAAGATATTGGTCTACTCAAACACCATCTAGTCTCTCTCCTAACTCAGATTTTTCCATCTCATTTACTAGTCATCATAGTTTTGAGCAAGGTAGAATTCATCCTTAAGGGCATCAACAAAAGTTGCTCAAGTGGTCTCTATCCTAAATGTTGTAGAATCCTCTCCATCATGTCTATCCTAGCAACTTTCCCACCAATATTTGACACGGGGAAGGACCTTAAGGAGTGCAAAGGTGATCTTTTTTATGTCCAATGTTTTTTGAACAAAGTAATAACGATCTAACCAATTGAACCATTTCTCCAAAGAATATGAATCTATCTTTTATTCAAATAAAGTAATGTAAAATTTAACATGTACCTTGAAGGGTGTCACAACTCTGAAATGGTTGCTTTTTGAAGGTGTATCGATCATCGTTGGTAGTCATTGAAGGATTTGGCCAAAATTATTCATCGTCTGGTTCCTTTATCACACGAAGCATTCCTCGAGCAACAACTTGATATGATATCCTACTTTTTCATCTCTCTTTTCATCTTCCAGGGGAGGCCACTTGGGATAGAAAGGGTGGTCTTCCCCAAGTGAAATTAGTTCAAGACCCAACTCTTTATACCCTAACCTTGTCTAGGACATGCACCGAGAAATAACAAAGAGAAGATTCCTTTGATAACATTGATCTGGATTGTATAGAGAAATGAATGAAAGGAAATAATATGAATGGAAACATACAAAAAAAATTATTACAGAGAGCATAGAAATATAGTGAGAGCCAAATTCTATTAACAAGTGAAATAGGAAAAGACTATGAAATGCCAAGCAATACAAACTAGCTAGAATATTGGTAGTTTATCTTTGAAGAGAGATATGTCGGCTACACTCATTTTCAATATGATCATTACAAGAGGTTGAAATGGAATTTTAATATGAAGTATTAAACCCTAAGAGGAAAAAACCCTAAAGATCCAAAACCCTTTTTGATTTTATTAGGTTTAATGAATGATGATAATTAAAATATCAATAAGAAAAATGATTAAATTATATTTGAATAACTTAAAGAAAAAATTAAAATCATAATAAATTCAATTGTAATTTATGTTTTCTTCCATTTGGATGCTATACATACCTAAGTGTGAGCATAGGATAACTCTTCCTATGCATATGAAATGGACAGAGCTACGTCAATGGGGGCCAATGGTCGGAACCCCAAGCACACTGGAAAAGGGATGTGTCCAATAGAGATATGGATGGATTTATTGTAGCTATGTTGAACATATGGAAGGCTCTCATCCCATGTAAATGGATGCTTGGACTTGTACATACACAAGATATGCACAATCATCATGTTGACCACCTCTATTTTCCCATCTATTTGACGGTGGAAGGAAATTGATTAGGTCAGCTTGGTGTCCATTAGAGTGTTGGATTACTGAGAGGGGGTTTGAATCAGTAATAGAACAATTTAATTGTTTTTCACCATAAAATGAAAGTGTTATATCAATGTAGCATTATCATCCAATAATTGCAGAGTAAATAAACAATGAACAAATGAGAAATCATACACATACACAGTACACCCATGTTTTAATGTGGAAACCCAAAGAGGGAGAAAACCATGGAATGATTTTTCTTATATGTATTGAAGAATTACATTCATTGGAAGCACCCACTTCCTTTTTTTTTCCAACTGTAATTGGAAGGAGGCTCCAACCCCCTAGTTTCTCAGGCTACAACCTAAGGGAAGCTCCAACTCCCAATTATCAGGCTATAACCAGAAGGAGGCCACAACCCCCTATGTTCCTCATCTACAACTAGAAGGTGGCTATAACCACCAACCCTTTCCCCGTCCAACCGCCCTGATGTAGAAGTAAAATGATGGAACCACTATCACACTATCACTATGAGATATACCACTGTAACAACATGTACCAATCAACTTGTAATCAACCTGTACCATAAACAAGTGCATCAACCATGCACCAACCTATACCTCAACCTGTAACATCAACGAATGCATCAACCATGCACCAAATATGTACCAATCTTGGTTCAAATACACATAAAATATGATTCATCAAGATGTACCAACATCATCAACTATACATCTCATGTATGTGCCAACTCATCAACTACTTATCTCAACCATGTACCCAACATGTACCTCAACCAAAATCCCTC